>JABACO010000019.1:6709267-6746438 GCA_013339895.1 Ephydatia muelleri | reverse complement strand
TAATTTGTTCTCAATTTGCTTTTTGAACAACTATTGTGTTCCATGATACCTATATAACTTCTCGCAGAGCATGCAGGCTATAAATATATATTATTATTATTATTATTATTATTATTATTATATATCTAATTATATGAACAGTTGAACGGTACTACCCGAATTTCTGATAGTTCAGTTCACAATGGTCAGAAGAAATAAATCTGTCACATCTTAGACTCAGTTTAAATAGCTCGTTGCAAAAAAAGCTACGGTCATATATCGTTGCCACGTACATAGGGGACGGGGCGCTGGGCTTTTGTCACGTGTTCAATGGAAATGGAGCACATCTACATGTACACTTGCTTAATAATAGGTTCAATACATATTTATCTGGAGAATAGTAATGATTGTAGCATACGCTAATTCAGCCACGATTGTATAGGAGTGGCAGTGAAACAAGGAGTATAGTCCAGTGGTGGATGGAGTGTCCGTTGATGATCACTGAGAACACAGGTACATCCCCTCATAGGTGCACATGGTGCAACACAAGTTACGAAAGTACATGCACCAATGCATATCGGTACATTTTTCGTTGACAAAAGTTTACCGGCCATGCCAGAAGATGATTGACTCGTGTGATAAGCTAGGCAAACAGCTTTATTTAATGCCTCAACGGCATAGCTGGTTTAGTGCAATAGCTATCATTTTGAACAGAAAAATCGGTTTTTAAAGAGAAGCATGTAAGTAGTTAAGTGCAACCCATAAGCCATTAGTAATTTCATTCATCCAGGCAGATGCAGGTCTGCTTCATTAAAAAGATAACTGGAATAGTTCAAGTGAAACTTTGTACACTCGCTATAAAAATCATTTAATGCTTCATAGTATACACAGCCAGTTTTCTACACGTCTGAATCTGATCTGCTACCCAAAGGAGGTGATTCAGTCACGTGGCGGGCATCATTTCCCAAAATTTATAGACCTTGTTCTGGTTACCATTGGAAATAATGTATGCCTTACGGCTGAATGATCTGCTTTTGGTAGCGGATCTGATTAAGCCAAGTAGAAAACTGGCCGTGTATGTTTAATGCCATGTATTAAGATGTCATTTTGTAACAACGTACATATAGCATAAAGCTGGAAATTTAGCATGCTATCTTAAAACTCATGAAACCATGGATGAATATTTAGCAAGAACGTACATGCAGAGTCCATTGAAATATTTGCAGCCTCCAATGTTAGAGACCTCTGTAATTATACTCTGTAAATCTGCCACACATACAAGTTTTCTTTGTAGACAATAGTTTAACAAAGAGGCTGGTGCATGAACATGTCCAACCACTATGAACCTGTAATAGTAGCAACATGCCTGAATCTTAATATTTCATTTTGATAATAACATTCCTGTCATTTATCTTAATGCATACTTATAATATTAACATTATAATAAGAATGCATTAAGATAAATGACGAGAATGTTATTATCAAAACACTAACAATAGGATAAAAATTAACACACAGAACAGATCAATAGCAACAGGACCCTTCTACAGACACACCGAATTTGAAGCGATTTGAACGCTCCTATCTAAGGATGTGAAGGTTTTGAACCTAGAGAAACGGTGTAGGGCCGTTGAAAATAGGGAGTCGATATAGCGTTAACTGTTAATAAGTTATAGTAATTTGAGTTTGATGTTATAAACATAAATCCACAAGGGTCACAATCTTGTAGAGTGTTCCATGTTGTTATAAAAATGCTTTGTGCCTGAATGGCTAGAACTTCCGAACAGTTTATGCAATTGTCTTCCTATTTTCAACACTTCATACTACACCATTTCTCTATGCGAATCATTATTTTGGTGTCTTACAACGAAACAATGCCGAGGTCCGATACCGATGGGGTTCAAACGACCACATCTTCAAGTACGAACATTCAAATCATTTCAAATTAGGGGATCCTGTCACTATTGATTTGTTCTATTTGTTACGGAGATACAGCTGTTCAAAGTTAGTGCACATTTCGCGCTCGATTCGCGCCAAACGTGTCTTCAATCAACAATAAATTTTGATTGGTCCGCCCACCCTTAAACTGCTTGTCTCACCCAGGCAGTGAGTTTATGCGGATAAATTAAAACAAGACGAAGAAGGCTTTTCAATTCACAAGAAAATTGTACCAAATTGATGGATCCAAGTGAAAGGTTGCACCTTCCACGTCGCGGGGTGGCCATATATTCAACACGAATACCCTATGCCATAATGCATTTGCAAAGGCTATGGGGGCATGTCATGCATCATGTACAAAGGACCAATCCTATCTCCTATTGGGGAATGATGCATAAACAAAGGACCAATCTTACAGGACAGGACACGATCCTTGCACAAAGAACCAATCCTATAGGGTAACAATGTATGTACACCCATGGGGACACAATGCATGTACAAAGAACCAACACTATGGGGACACAATACATTTACACAGGACCAATCCTATGGGCCAATAGTGCATGTAGCTACACAGCCTCAAGTGAAGGCTCTATATCATGTATGAAGGACCAATGTACATGAATAGAGAGTACAGTTGTCAACAGGAATACTTCTACAAATGATAGGTGCAACAATATAGACATCAAGCTCGGTATACTGACATAAATCACTAAATATGCATAAGAACAGTTAAAGGGAATAGAATGCATGTGACAATGTGTGTGAGTGTGTGTACCATCATTATCAGACGGGTTTATTGTTTACCACATGTATGTGCAAGTGTACTGTACATAAGTTTACATAAGAATATGCCATATACGATGGTGTACAAGTCCCTGTATGCAACTGTGCGAGTGTGTGCACAAGTGTAAGCCAGCATGAGTGCATTGTTCATGAACTACATGTGCGCTCTGAAAATAGTGTGCAGAAATAACAGCCTGCAATATCGTAGCTGAGTGGGCGTGGCAAGATTAAGACGAGAATTATAGCAAGGATTATGACAAATCGGAAAGGTTTATTACCCGACTAGAGGATGATGAGAGTACGTAGCAAATAGCCTTACGCGCGCCGTGTTGAATACTGCCACATCGCGACGTGGGAGGCGCACAACCATTCACTCAGATGGATCCGTTAATTTGGAACGATCGTCTTGCGATGTGATAAGTCTTCTTCTTCTCTTAATCTACCTGCATACATTCACTGCCTGAGTAGTTGCGAACGCAGCTAGCTTAGTGAATGGGCGGAACAAAGAAGTTATCAATTTTTATAGTGAATGGAAAGCGCTATAATAGTGCGAATCAATGTGCATTAACTTTGCACTCCGTAATGGGATAAAATACAACTTAACAAACAAAACAAATCAGGACCTCTCCGAATTGAAGTGATTTGAATTCTCCTACCTGAAGATATGGTGGTTTTGAACCCCATGGGGTATCGGACCTCGTATCGTCGGCACTGCGCTCGTGTAAGACACCAAAATATATATTCACATAGACAAATGGTGTACGAAGTGTTGAAAATAGGAAGTTGATAGCAGTAACCTTTCTGACGGTATAGTGATTCAAACACGATAGAATCGTTTCCGAGAAAAGGGACCTAACGCATGCTGTTTTCAAGATTTCAATATTGTAGAAGTCTGAAACATTGCTTCTTACCCACCAAAAATCGGCGTATCTCTCATTGAGTTATAAGGTTCTGAATTTTTAATCAGCCATACGTTTCACAGCAAGCGTTACATTTCTATTGCACGCACTGGAAAGTATGTGCTAGGTCCTGAAACAATCCTATATATCCATGGGGCAATTTCTCGGAAACTGTCCCATATATGCAGATATAAGAATACAGACTAACCTGTGGATGATAAGGTGTAGTGAAAATCCTTTATATTCCTAAAGCCTTTGCCAATCATGTCTCAAGCTCACGCTTTAATTCACTCCATTGTCAAAGGTTAAAACTCTCGGAATTCCCATCCTCATAAATATCTGTTATGTATGAGACCAAATATAATAAATGCATGCTGAAATTCACCTTAAACAATGCATTTGAGACAGCATCAGCATTTGGAGCAGCTTCAACAAATTTGGAAAAATAGTCACTGAGATTGTTAAAATGTGCTGGTTTCCCTTGCTTGATGCGGGCCAATAAAACCTAACCCAACATGATACTAGGGAGATTTCACTAGTACTGGATGTACCTCTGGTGTTGATGCCACCATTTTTCTATAGACTTGTTGGCAGACATCACATGAGGCGAATGTTTGAAGGATGAAATTAATTTCAGGTATATAACAGGCACATAACGATAACATCAGCATGAGCATGTACATGAAATTAAGAAGTGAATATTAGCATCACATACCTCTAACATGCTGTATAAGCATAGATTGAAGACCTTATTTCAGCTCATTAATCTATGCTATAATATCACACCATTTTTTTCTATCCAATTCCAAGTGTAGCGTTCAGTGATCCTTCTGATATTGTTCGTTTCTAACCCATGTGCCCAGCAGTTGAAATGTGGTGCTGCTCTTCATGAGTTCTTACAAACCTCAATTCAGACAGCATTGGATAATATGGATGGAAATTCTTGTATGTACAATGTACCACCGTTCACATACGCTATTGTTCTTTTTCTTCTTTTGAGCGTACAGAACACCATCCCGAATAACGCACATCATAATCTTCCTTCTGATGATTCTTTTAAGGATATTGCTAGAGCCACTAGGGTACCTGTATTCTTTGAGGTATGGAAAGATTGCATTGGCAAATTTGGTAACATCAACTGTGGTGGAATCAGACAACAGCTTTTCATCCATTTATGTCGATCTCATTTTGTCAAACATGCGGTCATGCACCCTCCCCTTATTAATTATTCGCCCCCTCCTGGATCCACCACTGTAATATGATTGTAATGTGGACTATAAATCCCTAGCATTCTCTTGATTGCACATGCATATTTAGCTTGCAGTACGACTGGAAGTGTGCGTCTTGTGGCTGGAACATCGACACTGAACGGGAGAGTTGAAGTGTGCTATAACGGTGCCTGGGGGACAGTTTGTGATGATTCCTGGGTGGATGTCAATGCTGGTGTAGTGTGCAGGCAGCTTGGTCTTTCAGGTTGGTGAATGTGTACAAGTATGCGTGTAATGACACACGACATGTTGGCCAGATTTGAATCATTATCAAACCTTTCTGAGTACTACTCATTGATGTAATCTTGGTCTTCAAAGGTGGCACTGCATACTCCCTCGCACTGTATGGGGAAGGAACTGGCTCAATTCTTCTGGATGATGTTCAATGTACTGGCTCTGAAACATCAGTCTGGAACTGTGTCAACAATGGCATTGGCGTACACAACTGCTTTCACTCTGAAGATGCTAGTGTACAGTGTACAGGTTTGTTTTGTGGCCACCAGTGTTTAATTATTATAGTTGTGTATAAATAAATAAACATGCAAATATAGAAACAGATTGATGCACATTCAGATTAAAAGTGGGTATCCAAATTTTCAAAGTAGTCATCATTTATATGTAAGGTTAATCTGCCTCAGATGTGAACGAATGTCTAACTAACAATGGAGGATGTGCTCAGATATGCACCAATACTGTTGGAAGCTTCACATGTTCCTGCAACACTGGCTACTCTCTTGGTGCTGATGCAAGATCATGTATTGGTAAGTGAACACAATGTATCACATAAAGAAATACCTATACAACATGGAGGGCATGTTGGATAGTTTTGGAAGTTTCATATGTTTGAGCAAGAATTTGTCTTATAAAAGTATAGAAATCTGAACTCAAATAAGGTTGATGTATTGCTATTCCATTTTGAAATGGCAATTTTTTAGTTGGTCAGAATAGTAATACCAATGTGGAAGCGTGCAACAGTAATTCATGGGTGTGGTGACCAGTGGGGTGACATAAATGCTAACATACATGGATAAAAATGTATTCTGAACAGTGTATCAGTTGAAATGAATTACTTGTATGGTCTACCTCAGATGTAAATGAATGCTTAACTAACAATGGAGGGTGTGCTCAGAGATGCAACAATACTGTTGGAAGCTTCCAATGTTCCTGCAACACTGGCTATTCTCTTGGTGCTGATGCAAGGTCATGTGTGGGTTAGTGAACTATTAAAGTTTGAGAAAAACTACAGTTTGCATTAAGTCCTACTAGGATAGCCTAGTGAATATTATCATGACCCTTGAGCTGTTTAGCAAATGAAAAACACTAGCATTCATGAACTCAGAACATGGCAAATCTATCTTCATTAATTAACTACTTGCCATTAATAGGTTGTTTTCACCTTAAATTGTTTATGTTTTTAATGAACTATGATTTTTTTCAATACAACAGAAGTTATTTTGGAAATGAGTATATCCCCAGTGCATGTTTACATAAGTACATTTCTACTTTACAACTTATTTGCCGAAAAAACAAAAAACAAAACAACTAATGCAAATCTGACAATGGAGGGTTTGCTGGAATTCATTCAAAGCTGCATGTGTTTTTATACTGGACGATAGTGTGCATTAGTCTATTTATCTCAACTTAAATCTAATTAATTACAAATCCACTATGATATCATAATTTAGTTAGGCAGAACCATAATAATGCCAGTGTTTATGATGTTCATGAAACTAGTGATCTGTACCACTGGGAGCATTCGTCTTGCTGGAGGGACAGCTCTGAATGGAAGAGTGGAAGTGTGCAACAATGGTACATGGGGCACAGTGTGTGACGACTCATGGGATAACACAGATGCTACCATTACCTGCAGACAGCTTGGATATGGTAAAAAGCACTTGTAGTATGTAAATTTGTGAATTGTCAAGCTTTATTCTGCAGCTGGTCCTAAGAAATATAAATATCTATTTGATCCTGTAGTCCCCTTTCATTTTTACTGTTGGCATCGTTGTGTCAACTTGCAAAGCAAGATACGTGAAATACTTTGGTACTGATGTGGTGATAGTAATTGTCACTCATTACCTTCAGTTTTCCTACAAACACTTGACATAACAGTGACAGTAATAGTGGCCAAGTCTCCTTTGTATTAATATTGATTAGCTTACAAGTATACTTTAAACAACTTCTGTATTTAAAGAATAAGGAGATTAATTAATAGAGCTTACATTTTAAATATCATTACCAACCCAAATATGTATTCTAGCATGACAATATGTTAATGAAACCAGTTCTTTAAGATTAGTTAATTCTTGAATTTATGTATAGATGCAGGCAAAACAAATTTTATTACTGGCAAATGTATTCCATTAGATCATTATAATACAGTTTTTCTGGTTAAAGTAGTGCCTAGTGGCCATTTGATCTGGAGATGGCCGAATTAGAGCCAGTAATAGTCAAATTAATGCCAATTCAGTGCAAAACAATGCCACATCTGTATCAATCCATTAAAATATAAATATTCAGCAGAATACTGTTCTATGTACGTTAATGCACATCTGTATATGCATATGATGAGTATATCAATTTTTGTTAATGTGACATTTACACCCATGTTATATCATGTCATATCCATGTACATTGTACCACTATGCAATTAGTTGAATATGTTGATGCCTTCCACACAGGTGGTGGTACAGCTTTGTCTTTTGCATACTATGGGCAAGGAACAGGATCCATATGGTTGGATGATGTTGGCTGTGTTGGTACTGAGGCAAGACTATGGGACTGTGCCAACAATGGAATTGGTATACACAACTGCGGTCACTCTGAAGATGCTAGTGTGCAGTGTACAGGTTTGTTTTGTGGCCACCCGTGTTTAATGTTATAGTTTTGTATAAACATTGCACATAGAAACAGATTGATGCACATTCAGATTAAAAGTGGGTATCCAAATTTTCAAAGTACCCAACATTTTTTCGCAAATAAATGTATGGTTAATCTGCCTCAGATGTGAACGAATGTCTAACTAACAATGGAGGATGTGCTCAGATATGCACCAATACTGTTGGAAGCTTCACGTGTTCCTGCAACACTGGCTACTCTCTTGGTGCTGATGCAAGATCATGTGTTGGTAAGAGAACACAATGTATCACATAAAGAAATGCCTATACAAAATGGAAGGCATGTTGGATAGTTTTGGAAGTTTCATGTGTTTGAGCAAGAATTTGTCTTATAAGAAATCTGAACTCAAATAAAGTTGATGTATTCTATTCCATTTTGAAAGGCAATTATTTAGGTGGTCAGAATAGTAATACCCATGTGGAAGTGTGCAACAGTGATTCATGGGGCACATTTTGTGATGACCAGTGGGGTGACATAAGTGCTAACATACATGGATAAAAATGTATTCTGAACAGTATCAGTTGAAATGAATTACTTGTATGGTCTGCCTCAGATGTGAACGAATGTCTAACTAACAATGGAGGGTGTGCTCAGATATGCAACAATACTGTTGGAAGCTTCCGATGTTCCTGCAACCCTGGCTATTCTCTTGGTGCTGATGCAAGGTCATGTGCGGGTTAGTGAACTATTAAAGTTTGAGCAAAACTAGTTTGCATTAGTCTACTTATCTCAACTCATCTAATTACCAATTCCACTATGATATAATATTTAGTTAGGCAGAACCATAATCATGCCAATGTTTATGATGTTCATGAAACTAGTGATCTGTACCACTGGGAGCATTCGTCTTGCTGGAGGGACAGCTCTGAATGGAAGAGTGGAAGTGTGCAACAGTGGTTCATGGGGCACAGTGTGTGATGACTCGTGGGATAACACAGATGCTACTGTTGCCTGCAGACAGCTCGGAAATGGTAAAAAGCACTGCAGTATGTAAATGTGTGAATTATCAAGCTTTATTCTGCAGCTGGTCCTAAGAAATATAAATATCTATTTGATCCTGTAGTCCCCTCTTATTTTTACTATTGGCATTGTTGATGTCAACTTGCAAAGCAAGATACATGAAATACTTTGGTATTGATGTGGTGGATAGTAATTGTCACTCATTACCTTCAGATTTCCTACAAACACTTGACATAACAGTGACAGTAATAGTGGCCAAGTCTCCTTTGTATTAATAATGATAACATTACAAGTATACTTTAAACAACTTGGAACGTTCTATACGAAAATGGGTCTTGTGGATTTTATTTTATAACATAAAATTTAAATCGATATATCTTCCGAAATATTAACGCTATCGGGTTTCTATTTTGAACACAACATACCACACCATTACTATATGTGAGAATCCATTTAGGTGTCTTACACATGCGGGGTACCGACGTTACATGGTCCGATACCCCGCAGGGTTCAAAACGGCCACATCTTCAGGTAGGAGTGTCCAAATCGGTTCAAAATAGGTACCCGTGTAGAAGGGTCCTACCGCTATTGATTTATTCTGTTCGTTAATTTTTGCTTTATCCGTTATGGAGATACAAGTGTGCAAAGAAATTGCATATTTCCCGGGCGTTACGCGCCATTAACGTATTACGAGGATCCTCGAAGCCAGTCGTAATACGTTAATGGCGCGTAACGCCCGGGAAATATGCAATTACTTTGCACACTTGTATCTTCATAACGGATAAAGCAAAGATTAACGAACAGAAAAAATCAATAGCGGTAGGGCCCTTCTACATGGGTACCTATTTTGAACCGATTTGGACACTCCTACCTGAAGATGTGGCCGTTTTGAACCCTATGGGGTATCGGACCTTGTAACGTCGGTACGCCGCATGTGTAAGACACCAAAATGAATTCTCACATATAGTAATGGTGTGGTATGTTGTGTTCAAAATAGGAACCCGATAGCGTTAATATTTCGGAAGATATATCGTTTTAAATTTTATGTTCCACAAGACCCATTTTCGTATAGAACGTTCCACTTCTGTATTTAAAGAATAAGGAGATTAATTAATAGAGCTTACATTTTAAATATCATTACCACCCCAAATATGTATTCTAGCACGACAATATGTCGATGAAACCAGCTCTTTAAGATTAGTTAATTCTTGAACTTTATGATGGCAAAACCAATTCCATTACTGGCAAATGTATTCCATTACATCATTATTAGATAGTTTGTCTGGCTAAGTAGTGCCTAGTGGCCATTTGGTCCGGCCAAATTAGAGCCAGTATTAGCCAAATTAATGCCAATTCAGTGCAAAACAATGCCACATCTGTATATGCATATGATGAGTACATCAATTGTGGTTAATGTGACATTTACAGCCATGTTATATCATATCATTATCGTGTAAATGTATCCATGTACATTGTACCACTATGCAATTAGTTAAAATATGTTGATTGCCTTCCACACAGGTGGTGGTACAGCTTTGTCTTTTGCATACTATGGCCAAGGAACAGGATCCATATGGCTGGATGATGTTGGCTGTGTTGGTACTGAGGCAAGACTATGGGACTGTGTCAACAATGGAATTGGTATAAACAACTGCGGTCACTCTGAAGATGCTAGTGTACAGTGTACAGGTTTGTTTTGTGGCCACCAGTGTTTAATGTTATAGTTGTGTATAAATAAATAAACATTGCATATAGAAACAGATTGATGCACATTCAGATTAAAAGTGGGTAACCAAATTTTCAAAGTAGCCACCATTTGTATGGTTAATCTGCCTCAGATGTGAACGAATGTCTAACTAACAATGGAGGGTGTGCTCAGATATGCACCAATACTGTTGGAAGCTTCACGTGTTCCTGCAACACTAGCTACTCTCTTGGTGCTGATGCAAGATCATGTATTGGTAAGAGAACACAATGTATCACATAAAGAAATGCCTATACCAAATGTAGGGTATGTTGGATAGTTTTGGAAGTTTCATGTTTTTGAACAAGATTTTGTCTTGTAAAAGTATAGAAATTTGAACTCAAATAAAGTTGATGCATTGCTATTCCATTATGAAATGGCAATTATTTAGTTGGTCAGAATAGTAATACCAATGTGGAAGTGTGCAACAGTTATTCATGGGGCACATTGTGTGTTGACCAGTGGGGTGACATAAATGCTAACATACATGGATAAAAATGTATTCTGAACAGTGTATCAGTTGAAATGAATTACTTGTATGGTCTGCCTCAGATGTAAATGAATGCTTAACTAACAATGGAGGGTGTGCTCAGATATGCAACAATACTGTTGGAAGCTTCCGATGTTCCTGCAACACTGGTTACTCTCTTGGTGCTGATACAAGATCATGTGTGGGTAAGTGAACTATAAAGTTTGAGCAAGACTACAGTTTGCATTTTGACCTACTGGGATAGCCTAGTGAATATTTGTGAATGCCTAACTAGCAATGCAATGGAGGGTGTGCTCAGATATGCAACATTAACTGTTGGAAACTTCAGGTGTTCCTACAACACTCGCTACTTTCTAGAACTACAATTATAATTTGAGCAAGATTACAGTTTGCATTCTGTCCTACTAGGATAGTCTAGTGTCCATTCAAACCAAGTGTTTGTTCTCCATGGAAATTTGGCTGAGTCCTGGGGTCCTCCCACAACGAGAGCATTTTCTTCAATAAAACTCTGACTCTCACCTTTACCAGGTGTGTATCCCTGTGCTTTCCTTGTCCATCGCTGTCTTCAGGTTGAGCTTTTGAGCATACCTTATCTCTCTAATCCTCCATTTTAACTTAACTTCACTATAGAGCTTCTTCATCATTTCTTCATTGTCACTGTCGTTTTTAACTTCAAATCTAAGGTGTAACTTAGTTTTTCTGAAAGAGACATGTCCAATAAAATGATTGGATACTGATCATTGTCCTCTTTTGTCTCTCTGTTTTCTCCTGTTGAATTTGTCCCATTCAAAAATAGTCAAATTCTGTTTATCCACACCATACTGTAATTATTGCCCATCTCGCTAATGTTAAACATTAATAGGATGTCTTCCGCTAAGTCTCCATTGAGTGCAGAAGCACGTTCACCTGCTTCTCTTAATCCTTGCTGTCCAACTTGGTCGCAAGTCGATATCTATAAAATCACCTGACCATTTTGATCACTCTTCTGGTTAATTGGTGATGAATTCTGGATCGAGTACCTGACTGGTTGCCATGCTTATTGCCACGCTGCTGCACCATGTAGTGAGTACAAAACCTCTGGATATCTTGCAATTTGTGCAGGTAAACTCTACACCACTTTACTTATAAGGCATCATGCTCATGCACACCTTAACAACAGTCTGAAACATATGGAATGGGTCAAATCACTGTACAATGCCAGAACATTTGATGGAAATTACATTACATCATGTTGGCCCTCTGCTTGAAGGTGTATGGACCCTTCCTGCTGCTTCTTGCCAGAGCAACATTGCAATAGCCTCCTTGCTCGGTTCCGCTAACTATGAAAATAAAAAGCAAACACACTTTCTTAACGTGCAAAATGTCACTATTCGCCCTTTGCACCTATAGATACCCCCACCACGTGGCTGCTCTCAATTACTGGAGGGAGCTTAGTTCTTGTCTAATTCATTTCATTCAACTGACAGAGTTGTGTATTTTCTTGGGTACTACCTACATGTATACATTCGTAGGGGTTGAAATGAATTACCTGAATTGTTAATGTTTGCCTCAGATGTAAATGAATGCCTAACTAACAATGGAGGGTGTGCTCAGATATGCAACAATTCTGTTGGAAGCTTCACCTGTTCCTGCAACACTGGCTACTCTCTTGGTGCTGATGCAAGATCATGTGTGGGTAAGTGAACTATTACAATTTGAGCAGGACAACAATTTGCATTTGCTTAGGGAATATCAGCTTAATTAAAATCAAAATAATAAAGCAGATATATGAGATTGTTTCTGCGAAAAGGGACCTAGGCATGTATTATAAAATTTCCAGTATGCAGAATAGAAATGCAATGCTTGCATTGAAATGTTTGGCTAATTAAAAAATCAGCGCCTTACAACTCCTTGACAGATACTCCGATTCTCAATGCATAAGTGATGATGTGTAGAGGACATTTCAGACTTCTAGAATATAAAACAAAATTATGAACATGCGTTAGGTCCCTTTTCATGGAAATTATCCCATATGTCTCTAGGACTCTTAAGATAGATACATTTGCCATGAGGTGGCAAATGTATCTATCTTAATTAACTGACTCATTGCTACGTTGATTTTAACATCAATTGTGCTATATTTCTTGATGTATAATTATTGCAATAGAACAGCAGTTATTGTGGAAGTGAGTATGCCCCATGTGCGTGTTTGCATAAATGAACATAGAAGTCAATTATTGAATTTATCTGCCTCAAAAACATAAATGCCTAAGTGACAATGGAGGAGGGGTGTCATAAGTTGTGAGCAAGACTTAATGAGTGGTGTGCATATTGTCCTATAAAATGTAAAAGCAAAGAAATGTTGAAAGCAATGTTCTGAACTGAAATGAATAGTTTAACGAGGAAAACCCTGCACCGTAATATACTGAAAAACCAATGGCGTATGTTTGCACTGCACACCTGGAAGTTATATTAGTAAATACATTTTGGATAGAACATGTGATGTTAAGTATATAGGGACAAAATAGTACTACATAGAGTTCTCATCTGATTAATATCATTTTGTCATTAACTTCAACCTTATATCCCAAACTGGAAGTTTTTGCGACTTGAAAATTGTCTGAATTAACAAAGTCACGGAACATATCTTTGGGCTCTTGGTTTGATCTGTTATACATTTCCAAACATAGATGTTGATGAATGTTCAAGCAACAATGGAGGCTGTTCTCAAGGATGCAGCAACACAATCGGCAGTTATAGATGTTATTGCAATAGCGGTTTCTCTCTGAGTAGCAATAATGTAACATGCACTGGTATGTTGTTTTGTATTATTTGACTCAAACAAGATTGATTAATGATAATTAATAATTTCCATTTTCTTTCATTTATAAAGATGTTAATGAGTGTCTAAGCAATCAAGGACGGTGTTCACAGATATGTACTAACACAATTGGAAGCTACATTTGTTCTTGCAATGCTGGGTATGCTCTGAATAACGACCTCCGAACCTGTATTGGTAAGGCCGACAATGTTATTAATAGTTTAATTTGTTTGTACCTAATGCACATGTTAATGTATGTGCCACCAACAATGGCGTATGTTTGAACTACTGTACACAGACCTGGAGGTTATATTAGTACATACATTTTGTGATGTGATGTTACATGTAAGTATATAGAGTTCTCATCTGATTTATATCATTTTATCATTAACTCCAACCTTAACCCTTTTAACCCAAACTTGATGTTTAGTAACTTGAAAATTGTCTGAATTAACAACAGAGTCTCTAAACATATCGTTGGGCTCTTGTTTTGATCTGTTATAAATTACCAAACATAGATGTCGATGAATGTTCAAGCAACAATGGAGGCTGTTCTCAAGGATGCAGCAACACAATTGGCAGTTATAGATGTTATTGCAATAGCGGTTTCTCTCTGAGTAGCAATAATGCAACATGCACTGGTATGTTGTTTGTATTATTGACTCAAACAAGATTGATTAATGATGATTAGAAATTTCCATTTTCTTTCGTTTACAAAGATAATAATGAGTGTCTCAGTAATCAAGGAGGATGTTCACAGATATGTAATAACACATTTGGAAGCTTCATGTGCTTATGCTACCCAGGCTTCAACCAGAGCATTGACAGCACAACCTGTTATGGTATGTAAATGTGAGTGCATTGAATTTTAGAGCAATGAAAGCATGGTCAGTCATGCAGCAAATGTACATGCAAGCTATATTTAGTCTATCATCAATGCCATCGACCAATAATTGACATTTCATAATGCATATTAAAAAGCATAGACCAAAGGACTAAAGTTTTAACCCCCAAAATACCAGATGATGATGAATGTGCGAGCAACAATGGAGGGTGCTCTTTTACGTTTACTTTTCTAAAGTTATTTGTATAAGCTTCATGTTTGTAATAATCACAGTCTTGAATTAACAAAGTGGCGTATAATTATACAACCAATAATGTAATATTTGTAACTAAAAACACTTATATACGTCATGTTTTGCTTCAAATTTGATCATCCACTTTAAGATTTTGACAAACACTTGATCGACATAGGAGGATGTGTGCAACTGTTTTCCAACACAATTGGAAGCTACAAGTGTTAGCGGTATATGTGGTTACTTATGGTAGGGCAGAGATTATTTCATGGCTCACAAAATTAGGCATACAACAAGATTTATTACAAGACTTACATTTTTCTCTTTCAGATATTGATGAGTGCAGCAGCAGCAATGGAGGGTGTTCTCAGATCTGCAATAATTCCGAAGGAAGCTACAACTGTTACTGTCAGCAAGGATTTTACTTGGAAATAGATGGCAGGACCTGTCTTCCTAGTAAGGGTGCACACATATATACAATGAATCTGAAATATGCACTGATGTATTTAGTTTCAGCATTGTTACAACATATAAATAGGTCCTAATGAAGATTTAGATGAATAAAAAAATTGTGTTGTTTTATATTTTTGTTTCCAAATGCATGTGACAAGTGAATTAATTGCAGGAATTTTATGGATGTGAATAATAGTTACAACTGAGATGGGTTAACACATGTTTGCATCAATCACGCAAAGATATGTTTGAGTGCAAGTGAATTGAATGCAGACATAATTTATGCATTTATGTCACCATGACCTGGGGCCTACCTGCTTAACAAAAATATAACAACGGTGCTTATGTGTTTTAGTGCTGTTTGTGAAAACGGCATGTAGGCTTTTGATGGCCATTTGCATATTATAGGTGCGACCACTGCATCTACCACAGCAACTACAAGTTCAACCACATCTGCTACCTCTGGTATGACATCAGGTGCTACATCAGGTGCTACAACTGGTGCTACCACAGGTGCATCCTCAGTTACTACTACTGCATCTACCACAGCGACTACAAGTTCAACCACATCTGCTACCTCTGGTATGACATCAGGTGCTACATCCGGTGCTACAACTGATGCTACCACAGGTGCATCCTCAGTTGCTACCACTACATCTACCACCACTGCATCTACCACAAATTCTACCACATCTGCCACCTCTGCCACCTCTGGTATGACATCAGGTGCTACAACTGGTGCTACCACAGGTGCATCCTCAGTTGCTACCACAACATCAGGTGCTACATCAGATGCTACCACAAGTAGCAGTCCTACTACCTCAGTTGCTACCACAACATCAGGTGCTACATCAGATGCTACCACAAGTGGCAGTCCTACTACCTCAGTTGCTACCACAACATCAGGTGCTACATCAGATGCTACCACAAGTGGCAGTCCTACTACCTCAGGAGCTACCACAGATCTCACCATGGTTCCTATCTCACTTGCCTACATTCAAATCAGGCTTCTTGGAATACAAAATTGCAGCAAATTAAATGTACTAAAAATAAATCATAGCTTTACAAGAAACACACACACACAGACAGGGAGTGAGGAGGGAGAAGAGAGAGAGAGAGAGAGAGAGAGAGGTGGAAAAAGGGAGGGATAAAGATAGGAGGACTGCCATTATTTTGTATATTATTCACACAGGCTGTCAGCTCAAGTTCCACAGGCATTAAACGTGCCGTTCAAGAAACATTGAATACCTACTGTAATGTCCAATGTACAATTCAAATTCTGAAGCCAGCTCTGTACTGCTTTGATGAAAGCAGCATCACCCTGAGAGGGCAGGTTGAGCTAACAAGCATCCCATATTTGGAGAAGTGGGTGAATGATGGTGAAGGCATCCCTATAAACATTTTAGAATACAAGTTGACTGTAGACCAAAATTGTATGGTTACTATCACATCCTTGGATGAAGTTGGGTGTGGTTCAGGACTTGGAAGTCCGTATGCCATCTCTGGATCACTGCCAATAATCCCAGTGGCTGCTGGTGGTGTTGTAGCTGGAGTTGTATTACTTCTCATCATCATTGCTGTTATAGCAATGATTGCTGTGCTTCGGAGAAAAAGAAAAATTGTAATCCGGTAATGAGCGACGCAACATGCCGTTCATGTTTTGCATTGTTTCACTGGTACTAGCAAAATTGTTCCTTTCATCTACATGTATTGTGCTCTAGAATCCACTGTAAGAGTGCTATGTGAAAACAATTTAGCTTTGTCGTATTGATTGTCTATAATGTTACCCTCACTTCAGATATTATGAGTGCTGTGATAACATTATTGTTCACTGTAATTGATCTTTTTTTTCCTCCCATCCAATCTCATTGCAGCAATCCTCTGTATGACAATGTGCATGGTGTAACAGCTGCAGGGCCATACGACACCATTACTCCGGGAAATCCCTTAGCCGGCATACCTGATGTTTCTGGAGCTGGATATGTTCAAGAGAGCAGCAGCATTGCAGAGAAAGAAGACACCGTATAATTCAATGCAGTACTAAAATGTGTGACTGCTGTAGCATATGTTGTTAGTTCCGTAGAACATTAGTGAGGATACATGTACTGATTCACTAGTATCGTATGAAGCTGCTTATGCATAAAATCTGGCGGTGATAGATGTAGTAGTCACAGTGTCCCTCTGTCCGTATTTTAGTGCAGATCTTTGAGTTAGATCGCCTAATGAACTGTATTCTCATCAATACCGTGGTACTGGCGGTACAGTTACATACCCTCCAGCAGCTTCCCATACATCTAGTCTGACTACAGAGTCGTTGTGACAAAGCCCAGCTTCATTTAATCACTAGATACTCCTAGTGTGCACTTACATCAATATATGGGATCGTTTCCGTGAAAAGGGACCAAACGCATGCTTTTTTCAAGATTTCAAAATGTTTGATAATTTAGAAGTCTGAAATGTCCTCTACACATTGCTTCTTATGCACTGAGAATTGGAGTATCTGTCATGAGTTGTAAGGCTTTGAATTTTTAATTAGCCATATGTACAATTCAACGCACCGATTTGAAGTTGGCCCAACATAACATTCCTAAACAATTAACTTCATTAACACCAACAACGGTGTGCTCATTCATTGAAATTTGTGTCACACGCTTAACCCCTTGCATGCATGTTTAATGCATCACATGAACGGCATCGCATCGTGACAGAGTTAGTGCTATGTGTGAAATGGTATAACCCTTCATTCACGCCAAGGCTTCATCACACAGTTTGGTTGCAAGTGATCTCGATCATAGAGGACCTTGAGTACTGCTCTGAGTGCAATGACAGCAGTGACATAGTGACCATATCTAAATGGTGCAGGTGTACTATAGTGAGTGCAGAGACTTCAATTGACCTTATCTGAATGTTTCTATACTATAGCCTCACAAGTCCACTGCCAGTCCATTCCGCTTGTGTACACATACACACACACACCCTGGCTTTGTCAACTTTGGTCATCACAACCAGAGGACCTGGGGTAATGCTGTGAGTGCAGTGACATCAAGAGACCTTATCTGAGTGCTTCTGTACCATAGCCTCACCAGTCCACCCTCCCTATGCCAGTCCATTTCGCTTGGGTACACACACACACACACATACCTTGGCTTTGTCATATTTGGTCATCAAAACCAGAGGACCTGGGATAATGCTGTGAGTGCAGTGACATCAAGTGAACTTATCTGAATGTGTCTATACTATAGCCTCACCAGTCCACCCCTCCCTATGCCAGTCCATTTCGCTTGTGTACACACACACACACACACACACACACACACACACACACACACACACACACACACACACACACACACACACACACACACACACACACACACACACACACACACACCACACACACACACACACACACACACACACACACACACACACACACACACACACACACACACAACACACACACACACACACACACACACACACACACACACACACACACACACACACACACACACACACACACACACACACACACACACACACACACACACACACACACACACACACACACACACACACACACACACACACACACACACACACACACACACACACATCATGGCTTTGTCAACTTTGCCTTGGTTATCAAAACCAGAGGACCTGGGGTAATACTGTGAGTGCAGTGACATCAAGGGACCTTATCTGAGTGCTTCTGTACCATAGCATCACCAGTTCACCCCTCCCTATGCCAGTCCATTTCGCTTGTGTACACACACCCACACACCATGGCTTTGTCAACTTTATCGTCAAAACCAGAGGACATGGGGTAATGCTGTGACATCAAGGGACCTTATCTGAGTGCTTCTATACTATAGCCTCACCAGTCCACCCCTCCCTATACCAGTCCATTTCGCTTGTGTACACATACACACACACACACACACACACACACACACACACATCATGGCTTTGTCAACTTTGCCTTGGTTATCAAAACCAGAGGACCTGGGGTAATACTGTGAGTGCAGTGACATCAAGGGACCTTATCTGAGTGCTTCTGTACCATAGCATCACCAGTTCACCCCTCCCTATGCCAGTCCATTTCGCTTGTGTACACACACCCACACACCATGGCTTTGTCAACTTTATCGTCAAAACCAGAGGACATGGGGTAATGCTGTGACATCAAGGGACCTTATCTGAGTGCTTCTATACTATAGCCTCACCAGTCCACCCCTCCCTATACCAATCCATTTCGCTTGTGTACACACACACATACACACACACACACACCATTGTGGAATACTGATATGTAACTGCGTGTAATTATTAGTAGTATAGACGGATCACGTGCACGTAAAGTATGCTGTTGTTGAGATATTATTTAGTGTGATTTGGATTACAGGCCTGCCAACTCTCCCGCATCTCGCGGGAGTCTCACGCATTTACAACCACTCTCCCGCACTCCCGCTAGCCATGTATTACGGTTTATCATACCTTGATGATCCCGGCGCCGCCCTACTGGTCTTATAACCTTCGCGCAATAATACTTGTACATATCTACGATAGTTAATTCTGTTATTCTATAATATTATTGTTATCGTACGTTATTTTTTCTATCGTAGCTAGATAATGTATTCTCACGTGCTGCATGCGCCGCGAAAATGGCAGATGGGAATGATTCTGTTGCCGATCTTGATCCTGATCGAAATGGTTCTTCCGACGATATGGACGAGCCACATTGTTCTGCCGATACCCCACCTAAGAAGCGACCCCGTCCGCAGTACAAAACAAAGTGGCAGCAAAACTGGGCATCCAAATACCCTTGCATCACAAAAAAGTCTGAGACCCTAGCGGAGTGGAGTGTCTGCTTTCGAGCATTTAACTTTGACCATCAAGGTGAAAGAGACATCCTGCGTCACCTAGGTGGAGCTGACCATTTAAAACGTACCAAAGAGTTGGAAAAGGTCAGCGAAATTGATAATGTTCAAACAGAAAGCTGGTGATGATGGAAAGCAGATATGTATTTAATTCAGCTTGTAAAATGAGATTTTTAATTTGGATACTATTCCTCATGCAGGTCATAAATTTAAAGCTGAGGTACTTTTCAGTGGATTCCTTGTGGAACACAATATTCCTCCGGCAGTATCGGATCACGCAAGGCCCCTCTTTAGGAAAATGTTTCCGGATAGCGCTATTGCCAAGAAATACTCATGCGCTAGAACGAAGACGACAGCAGTTCTTAACGGAGCAATGGCCCCTGAAATGATTTTATCTTTGGTGGAAACGATGAAAGTAAAACCCTTCTCACTTAATGTTGATGGTAGCAATGACAATGATTTATTTAAGATGTACCCACTCTGTGTTAGAGTTTTTGATGTCAACAGGGGCCATGTGTGTCTCAGATCATGTGTGCTTCCAGTGTTTCAACTGCTGATGGCATTTTCACTAAGTTAGATGCTGCTTTAACCAAGCATAGCTTAGACTGGTCAAGGTGTGTGGGATTTTCTGTGGATAACACAAATGTAAATGTGGGCAAGAGAAATTCCATAATGACGAGAGTATTAGAAAGAAGTAAATCTGTTTATTTTATGGGTTGCCCTTGCCACATTATACATAACTGCGCAGGCTACAGCAGCAAGGTATTTGTGGAAGCTGTGAAATGTGATTTGGGAGATATGGCTGAACATTGATGTCTATTTGTGGTTCGATTATTCATCAAAGAGAAAGAATCTGCTTGCTGAATTTTGTCAGTTTTGTGATATAGAGTACAGGAAGATAATAAAGTATATGAGCATCCGATGGTTGAACCTTGAGTCTGTAGTTCTACGTCTTTTGAAGCAGTATGCAGCGCTTAAGTCCTATTTTGAGTCAGAGGAAGAATGTGACAAGATAGATTGTGTAGGTTAAAGAGGTTTGCTGACCCCATGACGGAGGTTTACCTGCTATTTTACCAGGCCATTCTACCTGTGTTTACTTCTGCAAACTTGCTGTTTCAGAGGATTGCACCTATGATCCACTTGGTAAGAGGCTCATTATTCTCCTGATTAGGAAAACAATGGGAAAGTTCATTAGACCTGAATTGCTGACAGTTTCAGATGATGAACTAGTGCAGATAGATTTTGGAAATCCAGAGAATCAACTTGCACAAAACCAATTGTTTATTGGCTTCACTACTAGACAGGTCTTGAATAGGCTGGCTGCTGATACAATTGAATTAACCTTGGTTAACTCGTTAACCGTCATTCAAAAATTTCCCTCTGAAGCACGAGGTTCTGCACCATGCGTCTTTCTGCAACTTTGAATTAAGAATGGAAGCTGAGATTTCCTCAATAGAATTCTTCATTGAGAGGTATCCTGTGTTTTTTGAAAGCTTGAACTTGGATGATCTGCATGATGAATTGTTTTATACAAAACATCTCCTGATTTAAAAACTGAAATCGTGAAGTTAGCAACTGTGACAGAAACAATTGGCCAGGATTTACTTGGGATGGATATCATCTGGGATCACCTCTCAAAAGTAAAAGATGCCTCAAGAAATTTCAAATTCCCTATCATATCTAGAGTTGCCAAATTAGTTTTTGACTATTCCACATAGCAATGCAGATGCAGAAATGGTGTTTAGCATCATTTGGAAGAACAAAGTGAAGAGCAGGTCAGATCTGGCACTTGAGGGTACTCTGTCGTCCTTAAAAACCTATAAAGTAAATCAGTTTTTTTATGAGCCCTGCTACCAGTTTGAACCAAGCACAGTACTGCTTGATAAAGCAAAGAAAGCTACTACTACTGCCTACAACAAGGCTCATCAGTGATGATCATTGGCTGCCTGTTTAGGTTCCTATAGATGCTGGATGCATTTGTGTACTTCTTGTCAGTTCGGTTATTTGTTTACGTTTCATTTTCATTAAACAACAGATATATAAATTAATATTTACATGCATACATGTACATATCATTTGTTTGTTATCATGGGATTTATGCCAATCGAGCCAGGAGGGCTATCTATAATTAGATAATAATATACACTGTTACGAATCTCCGTCTACAAACGTCTTAGGCGCTACTGCATGGAACCCTTACCGTGCACGCGATCCATTGAATTGCGTGACGAGTGACAACTGATGCACTCTGATGCGTTGAATGCTTTCATGCACTGCTATACGTCCGTAATGCTGTTGCGGAAATTTGCTTAACAGTAATTTTTGATGCTCCCGCATTTCGGCCCCTAAATTACCCATTCTCCCGCAAATTCATGCCCACGCAAACTATCAAAACATAGTTGGCAGGTCTGTTGGAACCACGCTACATCTGGATAGTCTAAGGACTTCTCACAGTGGCGACGAGGGTGGGATAGCACAGTGAGTCGTTCATTTCAATGGCTGGATACCTGGGAAAGATAAGAGAATTTGACAGCACGTCCGAAAGTTACGTAGAGCGGTTGGAACACTTTTTTAGCGCCAACAAGGTGGGGGACGACCAAAAGAAAGATGCGTTACTAGAATGCGTGGGCAAGGAAACATTCGGCTTGCTGCGAGCCCTGGTGGCACCTACAAGGCTGAAGGACAAGACGTTTGGCGAATTGGTGGAAACACTAAGGATCCATTTATCACCAAAATCGCTGGTCGTTGCCGAAAGGTTTCGGTTCTACAAGAGGGACCAAAAAGAAACAAGGCTTACGCCGCCAGCCTGCAAAAGTTGGCTGAGCACTGCGACTTTGGGGACACGCTCTCGGACGCTTCAAGAGATAGACTGGTATGTGGCATGCGGATGGGGCGGTGCAAAAGCGACTCCTAGGCAAGGCAGACTTGACATTTGCGAAGGCTCTAGAAGTTGCAGAACTTGAAGAGATGGCAGCAAGGGATGCGGCTCAGCTGCACGAAGGCCAGCCAAAGGATGTCCACTGCATGTCAGGGCCACCCAGGCGAGGGGGAAATAGAGATAATCCTGGGACACCTACCGGGCCATGCTATCGCTGTGGGAGAAACCACTTACCAAACCAATGCAGGTTCCAGTGGGAGCGCTGTAGGTTTTGCAAGTTACAAGGTCATGCTGAGAGGGTGTGCAGAAAGAAAATGAAGGCAGAGAGCATGAGGGAGGCATCATGGATCAAGGAACTAAAAGGAGACAGTAGGTCTGACACTGAAGACAGCACAGATGGGGAAGCGCTTCATGGAATGGAAGTCTCATTCGGCAATCCACTCAAACAGTGGAAGGCACACAAACCAATGTATGTTCAGGTAATAATGGAGGGACAGCCCATCAAAATGGAACTGGACACGGGGGCAGCATTGTCCATCATGCCCTATACGATGTATAAGGAGAAAATGTCACACATCCAACTGCAGAAATCTACGGTCAATCTGAAAACATACACGGGACAGCGAGTTAGGCCCCTTGGGGAGATAACAGTGCAAGTAGCTAAAAATGGAACAGTGGAACGCCTAAAGCTGGTAGTGGTGGATGGGCTGGGACCCCCGTTGATGGGTCGGAACTGGTTAAGCCGGATTCCCATAGACTGGGGGGAGATTAAGGTTCTGAGGGCAGGTGATGAGAAGCAAAGTAGAACACTGCGATTGAAGAGGTTGCTAGAAACGTATCCTGGAATACAGAAAGAACAAGGAACGCTCAAGGGAACCAAGGCACATCTACCATTGAAGGGCAACCCCAGTGTTCCTAAAGGCCAGACCAGTACCTTACAGTTTGCGGACAAGAGTGGAGAAGGAAGAGGAGGGAATTATTGCACCGGTTGTCTACCAGTGATGGGCTACCCCTGTGGTGGTTGCACCTAAGAAGGATGGGTCAATTCGGCTGTGTGGAGATTTTAGAATGACAGTGAATCAAGCCATAAAGGTCGACAAGTACCCCTTGCCGTTGATCGAAGACATATTTGCGTCGCTGGGTGGAAGCACAATGTTCAGTAAGGTGGATCTCCGGCATGCCTACCTGCAAATGGAACTTGAAGAACAGGCAAAGAAAACTCTGCACCCTTAATACGCATCAGGGGCTGTATAGATATAACAGATTACCGTTTGGAGTGTCCGCAGCGCAGCATTGTGGCAGCTCACGATGGAACTGATACTACAGGGGATTCCAAAAACGCTTGATGACATAATAGTTGCAGGCTCCAGTGAGGAGGAACACTTCCCAGTGGCGGATCCAGAAAATAAGGCGGGGGGGTTCACCACTACTGTCAGGAAGAGTTTACATGTGACGTCAATTAGGGGGAGGGTGCGGGAGGGGGATGTGCCCCCTCAAGCGTGAAGCGCGGAAGCTCAGCGATGCAGTACAATTTGTGGACGTTATTTAATTGAAAAATCAGCAAGACAGAGTACATTTAATTTAGCTTAATATTAAGCAGGATGCATCCAGCATTCTCAACTTTGGGATGTTTTTGCACAAACAAATCACATAAACATAACGTGGTAGTTACAATGAATCAATGCAAGAACACTGATAGTCGCTCTACTTTTGAACGTAACAAAACTGAATGTGAATGCGAATTGTATATGCATCAGACATCGGTGAATATACACCGACTGGTATGAAAAAATTCAGCATATGTTTATTGCAGTTCTGAACCAAATCTCAAGAGGATAAGATATCCACTAACTCCGTTCATCTTGGGTGTTTAAGTGCGAAGATATCAATAACTTTATTTAAATCAATATCCATGCTATAATGGATCATCATCAAAGCTAATCCATCCATTCTAGATTCGCCCATTGTACTTCTTAAATAGGTTTTCAGTCTTCGCAGTGCACTAAAAGATCTTTCACATTCACAGCTAGTGACTTGCAAGGTACAAATGATCCGAAGGAAGTACATGAATGTTGGGAAAAAGAGCAGCGTTTGTTTCCTTTAATGTTTCTAGGGTTGTGCAGGGTGGAATACAAGTATCGTTTTTCCACTTTTGATACCAACAGTGTAGTTCACTTTGAATACACATAGGACTAGGCAAATCGTCCTTGTACAAATTAACAACTTCTTGCATAGCAGTGTAAAACTGTGGACTCTTGTTGCACAATTGCATTGCTTGGCACAAGATAAAGGACATTAATAGCTTTCTGTTGTTGTAATGAGAACCTTGTTACAAGTTCTGAAAGAGATGTTCAACAAACGGTATAGATAGGTTTTTTCTGTAATATTCTTCAGGAGATTCAGCAGGTATGTTATGCCTATTTAGTTGCCGTTTGCATAATCGTGGAATTTTAGGTTCCACTTGTACCTTTTGTGCTAGTTCTTTTGCAAGTGTATACCACTCTTTATTGTACTGTTCAATATTTCTACGCACATCTCTTAATGATTCTGTTATTACATTAACATGTTTATATGCTGCAATTATATCAATACTCTTGGACTGTAGACTGCTTGTTATGCCCTCTGTGTAGCTTAATACCTTTTGGGCTATAACAAGGGATATTATAAACTCAAAGTCAGAAATAGCAAGCATTAAACACTTTGCATCAGTTTAAAAAAGAAGAATTCCACTTATCTGGTTCACAACTGATAGACTGAAGAGAATAATGTATGCCTTCATATAGTTCCAGAAATGTCCAAAATGATTCAAGTCTTTCAACCCAACGTGTTCTGCAAAGCTCTTTTAGTTTTTTCCTATGACATTCTTTATCTATTATTCTATCTATGGACTCCTCTAAAATTCCTTGACGTTTAGGTGAGTACTTGTAGAAAACACAAATCCTATCACAAATATTCATCATATTTCTAACCATTGAATGTTCCATACACTTCACTAAACAAAGGTTAAGTATGTGAGATGAGCAATGTGTGTACATAGCATGGGGATAGATCTGCTGAATTCTTGTAGCTACTCCCTTGTTACATCCTGCCATGTTCGTCGTATGTCTGTCCTCGACAATTTTGCATTAGCAAATTAAACCTAGATGTTAGGGTTTCAAGAATTAACTTCGATAAGTCTTCCCCCAGTAGTTTGTGATGTGCATTTAACGAAGGATAAAAACTCTTCTCTTATATCACATTTTTGATCAACAAATCTTAATACTATAGCTAATTGTTCCTCATTTGAGCAATCTGCAACTTCATCACATGAAAAAGAAAGAAACTTGGCTGCTCTTATCTCAGTAAGAATTTTATCCCGAATGTATTCGCCACAAGCGTCTATGAGTTCATTTTGAATTGTTTTTGATCGATATGTTGCATTTTTCTTCATATGCTTGAAGTGGTCTTTTAAATATTATCACCAGAATTCGCCCTAAAATCCAACAATGCTTGAAAATTCCCACAATTGTAATGAGTATCCAAATAGCTAGCATCATCCCTATGGCCTCTTAGTGATATATTTTGCTTCCCACATAGTATAATCGTTTCTAGAATAGATTTTAGAATTAGTCTGTTAGCACATATCCTTTCCGATAAAGTTGAAGACATTTGTTGAGCAATACTTTCCTTTTTGCCTTGCATGACCATCCTAAAATTGTCAGCTGCTATTACAGCATTTAAGTGACTCTGCTTGCCCTTTCCATCATGGCTCTCAAAATGCAAAGAAAAGCAGATATGAAGCCTTTAACAAAATTTGTTAGAGGTCTATGTACTAATATACCTTCAGACTCAGTAGAAAACAATGCCACAGTAGATACAGAAGCCTCCTTGTGCAAAGGAGAGTACACTAACCCAGGATACTTCTTTAGCCATTTCAGTTGAAATTTTCTACTTCTTCCATATGAAGTTGTTGTTGGAAAATGGTAGTCTTCATTTGGTATAAAATGCTCAGTCAGCAACTTGAACCTGTTTTCATCATTTAATTCACCCATTGTGCTGATCTTAGAACAACCAATATCATTGCCAGGCCCCATATGCTGTCGAATAATTATATAATACTAAAGCACAAGATCTTAGAATTGGGTCATGCTTACTTGGTTTATCAGATAGACATATTCTTTTTGGGCTATTGTTTTTGGCTTGGTAAAAGAAGTAGTATCTCCAAATTCTTCACAACTGATTCACCTAAGTGTACTACTATCTACCATAATCATCTCCTCCTCTGAGTCTTTTTGAGGTCTTTTATCTCTAAAATCCAATCAATTATTTGATTCAAACGATAACTTGTATGTGAAGAATACCTTGTGCTTGGTCCTGCAACGGACGAGGTCCCAAAATAGTCCACAATTGACTTCATCGCCATTTTCGGATCTAAATTGGGCATACCAAATGAAATATTTCAAATCGCATCAGCACTAGTAAGTGATCACCTGAATGGAGCTGGAACGACTTGAAATTGAAATTTGTAGCAAAGCGCTTCAAGAGTATCGCGATCACCGTTTGTTGAACCACGTGTACAATAATTGCTAACGTTAGTAATCATTCAATATGGCGGAAGGTAAAATTGGGGGGGAGGGGGGGGGGGGGGGTGTTCACAGGCATACTTGTGAACCATGGTAAATCCGCCCCTGCTTCCACATTCTGGAGCAAGTGCTGGAAAGACTAGAGAGGCACAATTTAGCAATCAATATGGACAAGTGTGCATTTTTTCCAGACAAGCTTGGAGTTCTGTGGACACCGCATCGATGCAGATGGGCTACATAAGACACAAGGGAAAATGAGAGCCATCACGGAGGCACCAGTGCCAAGACATGTCTCCCAATTGCGAGCATTTTTGGGCTTAGTAAACTACTACAATCGGTTTCTGCCAAATCTGGCTAATACACTGGCCCCACTACATCAGCTCCTGCAGAAGAATACCAAGTGGTGTTGGTCTAAGGGATGCACTGAGGTCCTTCGCTAAGGTTAAGAATGCGATTGCATTAGACTTGGTTTTCACACACTTCAACCCAAGAATGCCAGTGGTACTCGCTTGTAATATGCAAGTATGTGATTTTCCGGTTTAATCGTATAAACGTTTATTCTTCAGCCTACAGTTCTTCTTTAAGGCCACTAACAATTCTAAGTGCAAACTCATGTATCCATAAGAGTAAGAGCACTTCGTTTCATTTCCCCATATAGTGCTGCAGGCCAACAATTTCAATGACTGGCAAAATCAATTCCATTACATCATATTTTGCAATTTCTGACACTATTTACATAACATAATAGTCTTTCACCAAATAAGTGCCATTATCACCAACTAAGTACCAATATTAGCTAATGAAATCAGTGCCATTTCTGTGCAAACAATGCCACAACTGGCCAAATCAATTGTACTTAGTTCAGTAGAATATACTGTTCTAGTTTGTTTTTTTTTCAGTTAAGTAACTTGACACTAATTCTAAATGCATATGAGTGCATGAATATTCTGGTTGATGTGATGTACCACCCATGTGATGTAATATAATTATTGTGTACATGTGCACTGTACCAATACAGAAATGTTGATGCCTTCCACATAGGTGGTGGTACAGCTTTGTCTCAAGCATACTATGGGCAAGGAACAGGATCCATATGGTTGGATGATGTTGGCTTGTGTTGGTTACTGAGGCAAGGCTATGGGACTGTGCCAACAGTGGAATCGGTATACACAACTGCGATCACTCTGAAGATGCTAGTGTACAGTGTGTCAGGTTTGTTTTATGGCCACAATGTTGTTGAATTATGGTTGAGTACAACTAAAGTAAAACAACACACATAGAAACATACACTTTTCAATTTGAATATGGGTAACCAATTTATAGAAGTAACCACTATTTTATGGAAAACTACCTGTATGATTAACCAATCAGCTTCAGATGTAAATGAATGCCTCACTAACAATGGAGGGTGTGCTCAGATATGCACCAATACTGTTGGAAGCTTCACCTGTTCCTGCAACACTGGCTACTCTCTTGATGCTGATGCAAGATCATGTGTGGGTAAGTGAACTAATTTATAACAATTTGAGCAAAAATATAGTTTGCATTTGTTCTACTGGGTAGACTAAGCCAAAACTCTACACCAGAAATATGCATCATGGACCATTTCAGTGTTAAAGCCAAAGAAAGTCTAGCATTCTTTTTCAAACTCATGAGCTCAGAACAAGTGGCAAATTTATTACCTACCTCATTGCTAGGTTGTATAGTTTGTGCTTTGATTGCAATGCCACAGCAATTGTTATGGAAGTGAGTATATCTTTTTATGACAACTACCTGCATGGTTTAAACCAATCTACCTTAGATATAAATGAATGCCTCACTAACAATGGAGGGGTGTGCTCAGATTTGCACCAATACTGTTGGAAGCTTCACATGTTCCTGCAACACTGGCTACACTCTTGGTGCTGATGCAGTATCATATGTGGGTAAGTGAACTATTACAATTTGAGGAAGACTACAGTTGCATTTTGTCTTACTGGGTGAGTAAATCAATTCTACAATATGTGTTGTAGAACTGGACAGTTTAGTTGCTAAGCAAAAGAAAATCTATCAAACTCATGAGCTTAGAACAAGTGGCAAATTAACACCTCAGTGTGTTGTATTTCTTTGATGTGTTATGATCGCAAACCATTGCAGTTATTGTGGAAGTATGTATTATGCCCCCCCCCCCCCCCCCCCCCCCCCCCCCCCCCCCTCTCTCTCCCCAGTGCATGTTTACATAAACAATAATAGTAAATTATTGAATTTCCCTTGTACTAATTTACATGTACCTCAATTGAATGCCTAACTGACAATGGAGGGTGTGCAGAAAATACAATCAGATGTTTTACGTGTTTTGAGCAAGACATTAGAGTGCACATTGTCCTATACATCTTAAAAGCAAAGATATTCTTTCTGAACTCAAAACAATTCGATGCCAAATTAATTGTATTTCATTGTGATATGGTAGTTTAGTTTGGTCAGAATAATAGTGCCAATGTTCATGAAACTAGTGACCTGCACCACTGGGAGCATTTGTCTTGCTGGAGGGACAACTCAAAATGGAAGAGTGGAAGTGTGCAACAGTGGTTCATGGGGCACCGTGTGTGATGACTCGTGGGATAACACAGATGCTATCGTTGCCTGCAGACAGCTTGGATATGCAGGTAAAAAATCATGCACACTGTGTAATATGCAAGTATGTGATTATCCAGTGTAATTGTATAAACATTTATTCTTCAGCCTACAGTTCTTATTTAAAGCACTAACAATTCTAAGTGCAAACTCATGTATCCATAAGAGTAAGAGCACTTCGTTTCATTTCCCCATATAGTGCTGCAGGCCAAACAATTTCAATGACTGGCAAAATCAATTCCATTACATTATATATTGTAATTTCTGACACTATTTACATAACATAATAGTCTTTCACCAAATAAGTGCCATTATCACCAACTAAGTACCAATATTAGCTAATGAAATCAGTGCCATTTCTGTGCAAACAATGCCACAACTGGCCAAATCAATTGTATTTAGTTCAGTAGAATATACTGTTCTAGTTTGTTTTTTTTCAGTTAAGTAACTTGACACTAATTCTAAATGCATATGAGTGCATGAATACTCTGGTTGATGTGATACACCACCCATGTGATGTAATAGAATTATTGTGTAAATGTGCACTGTACCAGTATGCATTTAGTACAGAAAATGTTGATGCCTTCCACATAGGTGGTGGTTCAGCTTTGTCTTTTGCATACTATGGGCAAGGAACTGGATCCATATGGTTGGATGATGTTGGCTGTGTTGGTACTGAGGCAAGGCTATGGGACTGTGCCAACAGTGGAATTGGTATACACAACTGCGATCACTCTGAAGATGCTAGTGTACAGTGTTCAGGTTTGTTTTATGGCCACAATGTTGTTGAATTATGGTTGAGTACAACTAAATTAAAACAACACACTTAGAAACATACACTTTTCAATTTGAATATGGGTAACCAATTTATAAAAGTAACCACTATTTTATGGAAACTACCTGTATGATTAACCAATCAGCTTCAGATGTAAATGAATGCCTCACTAACAATGGAGGGTGTGCTCAGATATGCACCAATACTGTTGGAAGCTTCACCTGTTCCTGCAACACTGGCTACTCTCTTGATGCTGATGCAAGATCATGTGTGGGTTAGTGAACTAATAACAATTTGAGCAAAATTACAGTTTGCATTTTGTTCTACTGAGTTAGAATAAGCCAAAACTCTACACCAGAAATATGCATCATGGATCATTTAAGTGTTTAAAGCAAAAGAAATTCTAGCATTCTTTTTCAAACTCATGAGCACAGAACAAGTGGCAAATTTGCTTTTAACATAATTTGTGTTTTGATTGCAATGTCACAGCAATTGTTATATCTTTTTACCTGCATTGTTAAACCAAACTACCTCAGATTCAAATGAATGCCTCACTAACAATGGAGGGTGTGCTCAGATATGCACCAATACTGTTGGAAGCTTCACATGTTCCTGCAACACTGGCTACACTCTTGGTGCTGATGCAAGATCATGTGTGGGTAAGTGAACTATTACAATTTGAGGAAGACTACAGTTTGCATTTTGTCTTACTGGGTGAGTGAATAAATTCTACACCAGAAATATGTGTCATAGACCTGGACCCTTTAGTTGCTAAGCAAAAGAAAATCTATCAAACTCATGAGCTTGGAACTAGTGGCAAATTAACACCTCAATGCTAAGTGTGTTATATTTCTTTGATGTGTTATGATCGCAAACCATTGCAGTTATTGTGGAAGTATGTATTATGCCCCCCCCCCCCCCCCCCCTCTCTCCCCGTGCATGTTTACATAAACAAAAGTGAACAATAATAGTAAATTATTGAATTTCCCTTGTACTAATTTACATGTACCTCAAACGAATGCCTAACTGACAATGGAGGGTGTGCAGAAATACAATCAGATGTTTTACGTGTTTTGAGCAAGACATTAGAGTGCACATTGTCCTATACATCTTAAAAGCAAAGATATTTTGAAATTTATCTTTCTGAACTCAAAACAATTCGATGCCAAATTAATTGTATTTCATTGTGATATGGTAAATTAGATTGGTCAGAATTATAGTGAAAGAAAGAAAGACGTCATACTACACAACCTAGGAAGATATTATGTCGACATCAGATCGTCATGTAAATATCAAAAGAACAATAACTGAACTTTTTATTTGTTGTTTGGTTAATGTGCCTCATTGTATGTTTAGTAAGACCAAAGGTTTAATAGGTGTGAGATTATTTTCCATTTCATCATCTTGTGATTGTACCCATGACATAGACCATTCTGGAACAGAGGCTGAAAATGGCCGAAACAAACTGAATTAATGTTTGGATAACCAGCAAAAGATCACACTACAGATCCAACCCAGTGAATAGATTATCTACAGCTCTGTGTTGTGTGTTTCCCCTACCACACCACACTCTCCTCCCTCCCAACTGTACAGTACACCTGCTCACATAATGCTATGCTCATTGATCTTTAATAATGACTCTGAACATATCCTGCTATTCAGGTCTGTTTTTGATAACAACAAGAAAAAAGAGAATCAAATGTGTCACATATAACTACGCATAATTGCATATGATGTACACCAAGTCTGTGGGGTCCCAGTGTTCTGCCTTGGGTATTTGGACGCAAGGAGCCATGTATTGACACCATACACAAGCCCTCCCCCCCCCCCCCCCCCCCCCCCCAGTTATGGAGCTAATAGCAGTTGTTTTTTTTTAATGCACTGCTTTGTGCTGTACCAGTAATTATAACTATCATGTTTTGTACCCAGACCCATGTGAGATGTAATGGTGTCTGAGCACGATATTTTATAGTTCAGCAGAAATTCCATGTGCTTAGCCACGGAGACAAATGAATCCCATAGCAGGTAAATGAGTGGGGAGATACCACGTTGTTACCACAGTCATCCAAGAACTCTACTACATGTATGACTGGCACTCCTTCTGTCAGTAATGTATACATTCTGCGATAGAGAAAAGTGGTTCCCAACAAGTGTTCAAGTGTCCCACCTGTGAACAAAACATGAACATCACAGTGGGAGGGGCCAGTGGTCTCCCTCAGAACCTCGATCTTGGATTTGAAGTGGAAGTAGCTGCTTGTGTCCAAGATTACAAGTAACAGTGACATATTTTTTATGAATGTATAGATGGACGCAATGGTACACACTGTCATCTCATGTGCACTATCTGCCCTGAACACCACAAGTGCAGCAGAAAGCTTTTCAAGCACACTGTAACAGTCATAGGCTTTCACTTTAGCTGGTCTGTGTACTGTGGAATTCTTCCTAGCCTAAATTTTGATCCACCCATGCCCGAAAACAAAATTAATTTCAAACCATGAACGTGACCCAAAATGTATATTGGCATATGCATGGGTTTTGACCGTACTAAAATATTGGTGTCAGTTTCAAGCTGCATTATAGTAACCACACAACACAACTTCAAGCTGTGTCCTGTGTACCAAATCATGTTTCAGGATCTTGCAGCAAAACATCGGCAAGGATCACTCTTAAAAGTTATTAATGCACAATGCAACAAATTTAAAGCACAAAAAAGAAACTAAAGCTTTAACAGGTAACGAGCAGTTATCCAGGGAAAAAAATATCCATCCTTTCACTAGTTTGAAGCAAAAAAAAAATAGCGGATATGAATTTGGCTAACATAAAAAGACTGCATTGTCAAATCATATTCATAGAGCTACATTTATTTGTTGATCAAGTTACAGTAAACTTTTTGGCTTACTTTGTAAGAGAGACAACTCCAAATCCAATGGTCCTTCACCAAAATCCATAAATTCAGAGGTGTGATTAATATTAATACTACCTCGGATGTTCTGTGCATAGGTATAGCGAACGTGCATGATCAGCTTCCAATCCCCTACTATAATCTCTGGCATGGCTGTGTAGGAAATTAGGTTTGATATTTAGGTATTTGTGGTCGCGGGAACAAGAGGTGATGAGATCTAGGTTAGTAGTCTAAGCCCAAAAGCATGTCAAAGACAAGTGGTAATGGCTACAACTGGAACAATCCCTGGAAGGTAGATATAGTATACATCAAATGGAATGAATTTTCACATGCAACAATTGCAGGGGGTGTGGCAGCTAGTTGACTACTGCTAAAGGTCTAATGTAGGTACTATACAAGCAAGGTTGTTTATCCATCAGATACCAACAACCCATCCATCCTGGATGAGCAGCATTAAGCATCCATTTGCTTGAATTTTAGTCTGTAAGCCAATGGAATTGCCTTACAGAGCATTGGCGCGTATGTCGAGTGCTATACCATGGCCAGATTAGATTTCCTCAAACCACAGTATTATTGAGGGCTCGGTGGGTGTGGTCATCATGGAACACTGCAGCTAACTTCTATTGATGTCCTCATTTATGAGGAGGAGGGGCCAGAGATGGAGGCACTAATGGTAAAAGGAAGAATTTTTTAAAAAGCAAGCTGATAGCATAATATGTAAGAGAGTGTGGCCACAGTCCAAAGGTAAGCCAATCAAATACACCACAAATTAATACATGAACCCCTTGCACACACATAGTCCACACACACACACACACACACATACACACACACACACACACACACACACACACACATACGCACGCACACACACACATTACATACCGTAATGCTGGCTGCATTTGCAAATGCAAACCTGTACGTGTACATGTACACACAGATACACACACACACACACATTCCTTGTCATGTTTGCTGGAAAAACCATAGATTGTTTAGACAACTGTGACAGGGATGCATATGCGCATAGCAGCCATCAGTGTGTGCCTTCACCAACAAAATGCTACGATGACACTGGCACTAACTTTGAAGCCCGCGTATACCCGACACGTAACCGTTTAGCTCGGGCTTGCGTACTTCTTTTTTATTCTCACAAAGCTTCAGCCCAATTAACTTCAGCGGCGTGGGTTCCTGGAACCGGACAGATGAGGATATAGATAAACCAAATGCATAAACAGATTTGACATCTTCGGGATTGAACCTGACCAAGTTTGATTTTTGCACCAAAAGTCATGAAAATTTTCAAAGTCACTAACCGAGGCTTGGACGATGGATATATAAGCGAGTTACAACTAAAAACCTAAATTTCTAAATATTTGAACCGTTGAGTATCGGGAGTTTAAAAGTTTAGATTTTTAAAGCGAAAACCAAGTAAAATTATAAATAAGGCAACTGGGAATGAGGGGATAGAATTTAGTCCGAATCGTACAAGGTAGTAAAATTCCAAACAAGTTTGAGCATTCGGCCATTTGAAGTTTAGAAGTTTAGATATTTATATGCGCGGTGACGTATATTCCAAACGACTAAACTTGCGGTGCAGTAATTAGAGGTTTGCATCAATTTCGTGATATAAAATCATATTCCAATGATTTTGACTGATTGGGACGTGGAGTGCTCTAAAGGTACACGGACCCCACGGACCCGACTGAAGTGCAATGTTTTAGAACGACTTACGTGCAATGTTTTTAGAACGACTTACGGGCAATGTTTTAGGTAAAAATCGTGTTTTGTTTTGCAACGTATGACGTGATTTGTTTAATGTTAATATCGATGTTATGTCCGGACAGTACACGCAAACCGCCTTTTGTTTTGCAACGTATGTTTAATGTCCGGACACGCAAATCGCCTTTTGTTATTTGTTTAAACCCGAAACCCGTGTTAGTGGTCAGTGTATAACCACAAAACCGGCCGACGTGTAATGCGCAAAACCAACAAGTGTGCAGTGTTTGCTCGCGACCTCCAGGGCCACCGTAGTTTTGGCCATAAACAATAGCAACTTAAAATCAACTGGTGCTTGACTCGATTGTCTGAAGATGTCATTACGCGAGCATTTCATTCTGATGGTCTTTGTTTCATGTAAGTTATGTATTTTACTGCATGCCTTGCAGTCGGATACTGCACATACGCAGAATGCACGAAGAACGCAAAGCAAAGTACCAGATAAAGTCCACTGATATCGTGGCCTAGTAAATCGAAGTGTAGTACCCGATCTGCATGTACATGGATGGATCGAATGTATCAAAACCGGTTTCATGTAGAATTGGGAACACCATGCATAGCATTGGCGACCTCCCATATTTGGGGGCCCTACCGTATAAATGGGGACCCTTAATCAGTTGGTTAAGTATTTCCCGTAACCGTAAATATACCAGTCCGTTGAGACGGGCATCGTTTACCCCTCACTTGGGGCGCTCCTCCTGCGGTGTTCGATCTCATTCTCGAAGCGTAACATCGATCACAAATATTGATGGGGACACCTATGCCAGCAGCGACGAAGGGGCCTCCACAACTGGACAGAAAGTTTCTTTTTTTCTTTCAATCATTGTTGGTTTTGTGTTAGCCTCACGGTGCTCTGCCACACATTATATATATAATAATAATAATATTATTATTATTATATATAGCTACCCCCTCCCGCTTAACCGATTATACGCGGAATTGTAATATTTGTATCGCATGGTATCAGAATAAGTCCGTACTGGCGTGGAATATTTCATAGAGAATTTAGCCTGTTTTTTGCGATCTTGTGAAGATTCGTTTGCGACTTGAACACTTTTGAGCCAGAGATGATCAATAATATTGTCTCTAATTGAGCTACATGTAGGTATATGTATGTAGCTGGTAGCGCGTAGCTGTATACGCTGAGTGGACATAGTGTTGTGTGTGGGTGCATACATGGTTGTACGCTGAGTGTACTTAGGAATGTGTTGGTAGCAACGGCTGTAAGCTGAGTGTACTTAGTGATGTGTTGATAGCCATGCATGTATGTGCGCTGAGTGTGCAGTGTTTACGCTTTTATATGCGTTAGGTTTGAAGACCTTATCATGCTCTGTGTTCCTCCCTTACACGAAGGTAGTAATATACCCTAATCACTCGTTTACGGCCGTCTATACGCAATAACTACTGGCAATGAGTACATGCTATACGGCCAAGGCTGCGGATAGTCTGGGGACCAGACGACTGGCTTTCAGCAGTCACTGCTGAAAGCCA
>JABACO010000019.1:6574267-6704267 GCA_013339895.1 Ephydatia muelleri | reverse complement strand
TGTGAGTTGAAACAAGAGACCCTGGAAGTCACTGCAAGTGGTACATACAGCAAGTCATAGCAGAGTGGGAAGCATAAAGAATGATGAGAAGGGTTATGCCAATAGGAAAGCTTTATTACCACAATTCCCACATGTATAACTGTGTGTGTGTGTGTGTGTGTGTGTGTGTGTGTGTGTGTGTGTGTGTGTGTGTGTGTGTGTGTGTGTGTAGGTGTGTGTGTGTGTGTGTGTGTGTGTGTGTGTGTGTGTGTGTGTGTGTGTGTGTGTGTGTGTGGTGTGTGTGTGCAATGTATATGTACAGAGGACCAATCCTATGGGACACTACATTTAGCTATATGTACCTATGTGTAGCGTAGCCATGCCTCAAAGGAACGACTGTATGTAATTACGGAGAACTAGACAGATGATTGAAACATATGCAATAATACAGAGGAACGCACTTAAGGTTCAGTCTCGATCGATAGATATATATATCGAGAATAGAATCACTCAATCAGTGGTAACTTGAACTGTTCAATCGTAAATAGAATGACCAATCCTATGGGGACACACAAGACCCAACCGGCTATCCTATCATCCGCTATTGGGACATGATGCGTGTATAAAAGGACCACTCCCATGGGAGCATGATGTACGTTCATATGATCAATCTATATGGGACTCGATATATGCACCTTGTTGTTGACATTGATAGGTGCAATATATGTACAAAGGCCAATCCTATATGGGGACAACAGAGGGGGACACTGCATGTCAATTTGGTACGATCGTTTTGCGAAGTGAGAAGTCTTTTTACTAGCATAAACTTACTGCCGCAAAACAGTTGCGATGGTTAGCTTACTTCTACGTTCGAACTGAATCAGAGATAATATATATTATCTCTGACTGAATAGGAAATGATTCAAACGCTCCTACCCGCGGTTTTAAACCCCCCCCTGGGTATCGGACCTCATAACGTCGGTACTGTTCTTTGCAAGACACAAAATATACTCTGTGTAGAGAAATGGTTGTAGTATGAATTTTTTAAATCATAGGACGGCGATAGCATTTACCGTTCGGAAGCTATTTGCAAACGTGATAACATATTACGACCCCTAAAAAAATATTTTAAGTTTCGCAGAATAAAAAGCATTTAAACTATAATACAGATATCCTGCAGTTCAATTTTATCCGCTCTTCATTTCTTCCAGGCTTTTCTTAGCTGAGGAGAGATTTATACATGGTGGGCCAGACTATTGACCTCATTGTGATCGCGACGCCTAGGGGGGTTTCGCGTAGATGTCACGTCCGAAATTAGATCACTGAATTAAACTTCGATCGTTTTGAAAAGGAAAATAATAATAATAAATAAATAAATAAACGATAGCGTCGACGTATGCTTCTTGGCTATCTGGTATTACGATTAAGAGTTAACTTCACACGTCACACATGGCATAGGTAACTCTTTTCCTCGGTCCCCTTTCCGTATCTTCGCTTCGCCATGCAGCGTATGCGTCGAAACGCATAAGCCAGAGCTCCCAGTCTCTCTTCGCGGTGAATTTCGTGGGCGGCCTTGAGCAGTATCGCACAACCTTCGTATAAGCGCTGTCCACGTTCACAGAGCTGTCTTCAGTCATTGCGTCGTCCACTTCTGACACCGATTGTAACAGGCCAGGTTGCACTAATAATGAGAGAAGTGTGCAACACTGTACAATACATTAGGTGCAGAGTTCACGGGAACACAAGTGGCCAAGCTGGGTGGAAGTTTCTGCGTATGCATATAAGTTGTTACATCATTCTCTCCATAAATAGACATGTCCACATGTCTAATGAGTCACCCAGGTCCCAAATCGCTCAGGTGGTCTCCTTTCCCGTGTTGATCAACGAAGCCCTTCCTGTTCTGGTGCCTCCGGAGTCTCCTCTTCACTCTCCATGTTATTGTCCACTTCTGGTACTAATTTCTTGGGGTCCTCTTCTGTGGCATCACCTGTTTCAACTAATTGACTTTCAGTACCATGTTCCACTCCTTGAAGCATGTCAGGTTCAGTTTGCCTCACCAGAGTATCATCCTCCCGTTCCACTAGAACTTCTTCGTATTGGTTTTCTGAAGTGATCTCATCTCTGCTCCCATCTTGAATGAGCACTTCATCCTCTGTGGTCTCATCCAGGCTATGTTCTTCACGACCAGATTCATCTGGCATAGGTTCATCATCTAAGTGTCTGGTGAGATAGGGCTTTAGGCAGTCAAAATGTACTATCTGGTGCTTGTGCGGGGAAGATTCCATTTAATTTGATAAACACCTTTCTCGTACACTTTCGCAACAGTAAAGGGGGCTTTCCAACATGCATGAAGTTTCTTAGAGTGCCCCTGGGGTACAGGTGGACAATATAACCACACACTATCTCCCTCCTTATATGGGTTTCCCCCTACCTTATGGTCATAGAATTGTTTGTGCCTCCTCTGTTCAATCCCCAAGTGCTCCCTGATATGCTCATAGGCTGCTACCAACCGTTGCTCCAGAGCCCTGGCATATAGTTACACCCAGCGGTTTCCCAAACATGATGTCAATGGGTATAGTTGTACTTCTCGGCCAAACATGAACGAGAAAGGAGTAGCCTTTGTGCTTGTGCGATATGCCATCATGAGGCATGGCAGCTTGAGGTCCCAGTCTCTTTCGGCATCAATAGTAGCCCTTTTCAGCATTGAAAGTAAGGTTCTATTGAACCTCTCAATCATCCCATCTGATTAGGGGTGGAAGGGTGTAGTCCGGGTCTTCACAATCCCTAACATCCTGCATATTTCTTTCACTAAATTTCCTACCCTGGTCTGTGTGCAAACAAGCAGGTGCCCCATACCTAACCACAAACTCATTAACAAATAATTTTGCCACTGTACCAGCTTCCATATCTGACATTGAGAAGGCCTCGGTCCACTTAGTATAATAGTCCCCAATGAATAGTGTTTGAGTGGGGGGGGGTGAGGGTCAAGGGACCCAATATATCCATAGCAATACGTTGCATGGGCCCATCAGTTACTGTGCCCACTTCCATAGGGGTGCATCTGTTTCGCTGGGGATTTCTGGGCACCACATATAGTACATGTTCTGCACCACTCTTCTACATCCTGCCGCTGGTCCACCCAGTAAAACCTCTGCTGTGCTTTCTCAAGTACTTTTCGCCACACCGAGATGTCCCCCTGTTGGGGCATCATGCAGCTCTGCCAGGATGGAAGGAACTAACACATGAGGCACGACCATTTGTAGACAGTTATTCCCAGCTACATCCTTCCATGAGCGATGTATAAGACATTATCCACCAACACCAAGGAGACCACAGGCTCTTCAGGACTTTACTAGCATTATGTGGGCATGTCTGGGGTAAGCCTTCTTTCATCCACCTTTTCATTTGACCTATGTCAGGGTCATCAGTCTGGAACTGGATAACCTCCTGCTTTGACCACTGCAGTGCCCAGCCACCTACATTACTACCCCTCTGGTCAGTGGTTACAGGTTGGTTACCACACTGGTGACACGGATGGCGAGACAAGGGATCTGCATTGCCATGCTTCTTACCAGGCCTATGCTGAACTGTAAACTCAAATTCCTCAAGGTGCTCTAACCACCTGGCTACCTGCCCTTTAAAGGAACGTAGCCACTGCAAAGCGTGATGGTCTGTGCAAACAATAAATGGCCTAACATACAAATATGGTCGAAACTGATCTATTGCCCACACTAATGCCAGCATCTCTTTTCGTGTGGCACAATACTTACATTCGGCCTTAATAAGGGTTCTGCTTGCATAGTAAACCACATGCTCAGCACCTTGATGATTCTGGGACAGGACAGTGCCAAGACCATCATCGCTTGCAACACAATCCACAATGAAGGCCTCTTCTAAGTTGGGGTAGACCAGCAACGGAGCAGAGGTAAGTTTAGTTTTCAGCAGAGTAAATGCTTGCAAACACTGCTCTGTCCACTGCCACTGCTTCCCTTTTTCCAGCAACCTATTTAGTGGAGCTGTGATCTGTGCAAATTACGAATGAAATGTCGATAATAGAATGCGAGTGCCAAAAACTGCCTTATTTGCTTTGGTGAGGTAGGAGTTGGCCAGTCTAGGATGCATTGAATCTTCTCAGTGTCAGCCTCCACTCCTTTGTTTGAGACAACATACCCAAGTACTTCACCTTATTCCGGAACAGATGACATTTCATTGGCTTTAACTTTAGACCTGCTTGCTTCAGCCTCTGGAACACCCCCATCAAATTCTGAAAATGTTCTTGCACTGTGCGACTGAACAATATTATATTGTCAATGTATAGTAAACAGGTGGACCAATGCAAACCAGCCAGGACCTGTTCCATCAAGCTTTGGAAGGTACTGGGTGCATTGCATAACCCAAAAGGCATTGTGCAGAACTGAAACAAACCAAATGGGGTAGAGAATGCTGTTTTCTCTTTATCTTCTCCGCCACCGCCACCTCCACCTGCCAGTATCCGCTTGCAAGGTCAATAGTAGAAAAGCATTGTGCAACAGACAGTGAATCCAATGTATCATCTACCCACAGAAGGGGGTGGGTATCGTCTTTTGTGAGGGAATTCAGTTGACGGAAATCCACACAGAACCTGGTTTATCCATCTTTCTTTTGTACCAGAATAACCGGTGATGATCATGGTCCTGTAGCAGGCTCAATTACTCCTTGAGCCAACATGTCATTTAACATCCTCTTTACTTCCCCCGACGATGGAACGGTAGCTTTCGCGGTGGCTGCTTAACAGGGTTGGCACCCTGGGTGCTGCACAAGACGAGTTCTGCACAGTAACATTCTTAACTGCTCCAGTTCTATATCTGAAAGATCTTCCGCCCCCATAATCAGGCTCTCAATAATCTCTGGTCCCACCTCCCTGTCTTTCTCACATGCACTAATACGCCCCTGTGATGCTTCCACTACATGAACACCATATGGGCCATCCAATGGCACAAACCTTCGTAACTTCTCACCTTTGTGGAGAGTTATTGATGAATTACCTGGATTCAACATTTGCACTGGGATTGCACCATCTCTGTTGATTGCCACCGAATGTGCCACTGCCAAACCATGACGCTCCATGAAATTGGGCTGGGGTTCCAAGACTATTTCTGCACATCATTCCATCCACCATTAAGGTTGCCACCAGCTGGAATTCACAATTCACAGGAATAGAAATGCTCTCCATGATGACAGCAACAAACCCAACTGGTTGAACTGCAAGATCACTACCTCTCCTCCTGCTGACATGGATCTAGCATCAAAGTCAATGGCACAGCCATTAGCACACAGAAAGTCAGCTCCCAAAGGCATTCTTGTGTCAGATCCCTTGCAACAAAGGAAAAGCTGGTCCACATGCAACCCCCCCACATGAATATTCAATACCACTCGACCATCCAGTTGAAGACCCTTTCCATTTGCTGCCACCACTGCTTGTGTAGCTGGAGCCAGAGTGCTTACAGTACACTTTGAAACCTTTTCCCATATATCAGCCCGAATTATTGTAACTGCAGAACCCTGTGTCAACAAGCATTGAGACATCAATTAAATCACGAATACAAAGCGCTGACTTGGTGTCAATACATGTACCCCCAACAAAGGTTACTGATTTTAATATACCTTTAGCATCCTCCTTATGTCTGAGGGGTCAAAGCCGGCGGTAGAAAAACATGGCCTGGCTGCCTACAATGCCAGCATCGATATCGTAGTGGGGTCCTCCTCCTAGGCTCCGACTTGTCAGTAGACAATGATTCACTAGATAAACCAGCCATCCTCACTGTCAGCTTTTGTACGTCCGCCGTCAAACGGTCCAGTTTGTCCTCTAACGCACCCATTCCGACGGGCATGAGAGCTGAGGCTGGAATGTGGTCCCGTCTTTCTTGGCACAGGCGCCTCTGTGCCTGCTCAGCAGCTCCAATTTTCGCGCCAACTCCACTGCATCGTTGATGCTGCGCGGCATGCTCTTCATCAGCTGCATCTGCACGGTGGGAGAAACAAAACAATTGATCAGTGGCGGATTTAGAAGGGGGGGGGGGGGGGGCGTGGAGGGCGCACGCCCCCCCTAACATATGGATGACAAAAAATTATAATAAGTTAACCTTCGCCGGCATGTATTCATTCGCGCGCGCGTGTGAAGTATACCTAGGTAGCACGTAGGTAGGTACATGTAGATATTCTCTGTGCGCCCAAAGGTATCTGAAGCGGAATGGCCCCCCCCCCCCCACTTTTTGTATCCTGGATACGCCACTTGCGCCCCCCCCTAACTCTAAATCCTGCGTCCGCCCCTGTTGATTACGAACCAGTTGCCGTACCTTAACGTTAAACACTCGCAGACAGCGCTGTAGTCCCAATCCATTTTGGTACACTAACCTGAAGGGTTCGTCGTCTAGCAGAGACAGCTCTTTTCCTCGGTCCCTTTCCCTATCTTCGCTTCGTCAGCGTATGCGTCGAAACGCATAAGCCAGAGCTTCCAGTCTCTCTTCGCGGTGAATTTCGTGGGCGGCTTGCGCAGTATCGCACAACCTTCGTATAAGCGCTGTCCACGCTCACAGAGCTGTCTTCAGACATTGCGTCGTCCACTTCTGACACCAATGTAACAGGTTGCACCAAAATAATGAGAGAAGTGTGCAACACATGTACACTACATTAGGTGCAGAGTTCACGGGAACACAAGTGCGTGTTACAACACCAATATGCCCATGGAAAAAGATCAGGGAACAGAAGGGCGCATTAGTCAAGGAATCCACCTTCAGCACTGCAAAGTCATCTAGCATCCCCACAATGCTGCTCAACACAACTCCTGATATCATATACTACTTTCTCTGATCCTAGTGGGCAATCAACTCCAAACTGAAAAGTTCAAAAATTCAGATGCTCCGACTAGCACAGGCACTTTCCAGTTAGGCATCTCAGGATTTCACCCACAGCAATGGGCCTAATATCACGAACACAATTTGTGTATTCAGAACAGTCACTTTACCAGCTAGGATTTGGGCAATGTCAGGTTGGGGTTTTGCCAGAAGCTAAAAAGTTAAAAATGCTCTTGAGAGAGGAGCAGATCTATGGAGGCTGTAAGAAGAATTGAAGCAGCATCCAGAAGAGGTGCAGGCTGATCTCTAAGATCAGCGGGCCCAACCGCAATGTCTATAGGAAATGATTTAAGAACACTGCCGATGTCAAAACATAGGATCATTTCCGCGAAAAGAGACCTATATAGCTCATTCATTATAATTAACATTTGTTGTACACGCAATAGAAAATTAATGCAACTCTTGCGTTGAAATGCATGCATGGCTAAATTAAAAGTTCAGTGTCATACAACTCCATGACACATACTCTGATTCTCAGTGCGTAAGAATCGCTGTACGTACGTACGTACGTATACAGCAAAAACAGATTGATGCATGTCACTAGAAATCGATAATAGGGCACTCGTTTTTTGAACAACGCGTGCCCTATTATTGATTTCTAGTGACATGCATCAATCTGTTTTTGCTGTATAGAATATTATATGTATAAATAATAATATTATTTTTATTATTTTTTGAAATCTCGAAATAACATGCACTAGGTATATTGTCCAATAGATATTACAATCATCTAATAGCTACTACACAGTCCAATCATCTAACTAAACATAAAATGATGGGGGGGGGGGGGGGGGGGGGGCGAATTAACACTGAACTAAACATGATGCAAAATAGAGGTATGAATGTATAGCAAAAGAAATTGCTATGCATAGCATGGCGACGAGCCATGCATCTTGCGAATGTAATCTACATGTTTCTTTCATTATCAGGTGGTACCGGAATACAGGCGTACGGAGGTGGAACGGGCACAATACTTACTCGACTGATGTTGGCTGCACTGGGAGCGAGTCCCGACTGTGGCAGTGTGCAAACCGTGGCATTGGGGTTAATAACTGTTTCCATTCTGAGGATGCTGGTGTCACCTGCACAGCTGTTTGTAAGTCAGTGCATGAGTATTTATATTGGACAGTTGTTAATTATCTATTAACGTGTTTGCGCTTTTACTTTACCGCATCATCTACTTAAGCGTGCATTTATTAATAGCCATGCTAACTGTGCTCAACGCTCATAAACGTGATTAAACAGGTTTGTATATTTGCCTCATTTCTATAAGTGGCGTTGGCAACTTGCCTGAACATCAATGCCGATTTTAGAAACATATACTGATGTTAACATGGCTAGCTACAAATGGAATGCTTTCTTTCTATCTTTTTTTTTTTTGTGCCGCTAAATTGTCTTCGTTTCTGCATTCACATCATCTTTAATTTTTTTCTCAATTTGCTTTTTGAACAACTATTGTGTTCCATGATACCTATGTAACTTCTCGCAGAGCATGCAGGCTATAAATATATGGGACAGTTTCCGCAAAAATTGCCCCACGGTTTAAATGTTATAAAAATGCATCGCGTTTGAATCGCTATAACTTCCCAACGGATAACGCTATCAACTTCCTATTTTCAACACTTCATACTACACCATTTCACTATGAAGTGTTGAAATAGGAAGTCAATAGCGTTATCCGTTGGGATGTTATAGCGATTCAAACGCGATGCATTTTTATAACATTTTAACCGTGGGGCAATTTTCGCGGAAACTGTCCCATATATAATAATAATGTTATTGTTATTATTATTATATATAATATAATTATATGAACAGTTGAACGGTACTACCCGAATTTCTGATAGTTCAGTTCACAATGGTCAGAAGAAATAAATCTTCCACATCTTAGACTCAGTTTTAGATAGCTCGTTGCTACGGTCACGTACATAAGGGGCGGGGCGCTGGGCTTTTGTCACGTGTTCAATGGAAATGAAGCACATCTACATATACACTTGCTTAATAATAGGTTCAATACATATTTATCTGGAGAATAGTAATGATTGTAGCATACGCTAATTCAGCCACGAATGTATAGGAGTGGCAGTGAAACAAGGAGTAGTCCAGTGGTGGATGGAGTGTCCATTGATGATCACTGAGAACACAGGTACATCCCCTCCTAGGTGCACATGGTGCAACACAAGTTACGAAAGTACATGCACCAATGCATATCGGTACATTTTTCGTTGTTACCGGCCATGCCAGAAGATGATTGACATGTGTGATAAGGCAAACAGCTTTATTTAATGCCTCAACGGCATAGCAGGTTTAGTGCAATAGCTATCATTTTGAACAGAAAATCGGTTTTTAAAGAGAAGCATGTAAGTAGTTAAGTGCAACCCATAAGCCATTAGTAATTTCATTCATCCAGGCAGATGCAGGTCTGCTTCATTAAAAAGATAACTGGAATAGTTCAAGTGAAACTTTGTACACTCGCTATAAAAATCATTTAATGCTTCATAGTATACACAGCCAGTTTTCTACACGTCTGAATCTGATCTGCTACCCAAAGGAGGTGATTCAGTCACGTGGCGGGCATCATTTCCCAAAATTTATAGACCTTGTTCTGGTTACCATTGGAAATAATGTATGCCTTACGGCTGAATGATCTGCTTTTGGTAGCGGATCTGATTAAGCCAAGTAGAAAACTGGCCGTGTATGTTTAATGCCATGTATTAAGATGTCATTTTGTAACAACGTACATATAGCATAAAGCTGGAAATTTAGCATGCTATCTTAAAACTCATGAAACCATGGATGAATATTTAGCAAGAACGTACATGCAGAGTCCATTGAAATATTTGCAGCCTCCAATGTTAGAGACCTCTGTAATTACATTCTGTAAATCTGGCACACATACAGGTTTTCACCACCTCCCTTTGTAGACAATAGTTTAACAAAGAGGCTGGTGCATGAACATGCCCAACCACTATGAACCTGTAGGCAAATGTAATAGTAGCAACATGCCTGAATAATTAATTTTTCATTTTGATAATAACATTCCTGTCATTTATCTTAATGCATACTTATAATATTAATATTATAATAAGAATGCATTAAGATAAATGACGAGAATGTTATTATCAAAATACTAACAATAGGATAAAAATTAACACACACAGAACAGATAATAGCAACAGGACCCCTCTACAGACACACCGAATTTTGAACGCTCCTATCTAAGGATGTGAAGGTTTTGAACCTAGAGAAACGGTGTAGGGCCGTTGAAAATAGGGAGTCGATATAGCGTTAACTGTTAATAAGTTATAGTAGTTTGAGTTTGATGTTATAAACATAAATCCACAAGGGTCAAAATCTTGTAGAGTGTTCCATGTAGTTATAAAAATGCTTTGTGCCTGAATGGCTAGAACTTCCGAACAGTTTATGCAATTGTCTTCCTACTTTCAACACTTCAACTACACCATTTCTCTATGAGAATCATTATTTTGGTGTCTTACAACGAAACAATGCCGACATTATACGAGGTCCGATACCGATGGGGTTCAAACGACCACATCTTCATGTACGAACATTCAAATCACTTCAAATTAGGGGATCCTGTCACTATTGATTTGTTCTATTTGTTACGGAGATACAGCTGTTCAAAGTTAGTGCACATTTCGTGCTCGATTCGCGCCAAACGTGTCTTCAATCAACAATAAATTTTTATTGGTCCGCCCACCCTTAAACTGCTTGTCCCACCCAGGCAGTGAGTTTATGCGGATGAATTAAAACAAGACGAAGAAGGCTTTTCAATTCACAAGAAAATTGTACGATCCAAGTGAAAGGTTGCACCTTCCACGTCGCGGGGTGGCCATATATTCAACACGAGTACCCTATGCCATAATGCATTTGCAAAGGCTATGGGGGCACGTCATGCGCATCATGTACAAAGGACCAATCCTATCTCCTATTGGGAAATGATGCATAAACAAAGGACCAATCTTACAGGACAGGACACGATCCTTGCACAAAGAACCAATCCTATAGGGTAACAATGTATGTACACCCATGGGGACACAATGCATGTACAAAGAACCAACACTATGGGGACACAATACATTTACACAGGACCAATCCTATGGGCCAATAGTGCATGCAGCTACACAGCCTCAAGTGAAGGCTCTATATCATGTATGAAGGACCAATGTAAATGATAGGTGCAACAATATAGACATCAAGCTTGGTATACTGACATATATCACTAAATATGCATAAGAACAGTTAAAGGGAATAGAATGCATGTGACACTATCATTATCAGACGGATTTATTGTTTACCACATGTATGTGCAAGTGTACTGTACATAAGTTTACATAAGAATATGCCATATACGATGGTGTACAAGTCCCTGTATGCAACTGTGCGAGTGTGTGCACAAGTGTAAGCCAGCATGAGTGCATTGTTCATGTACTACATGTGAGCTGAAAATAGTGTGCAGAAATAACAGCCTGCAATAGCGTAGTTGAGTAGGCGTGGCAAGATTAAGACGAGAATTATAGCAAGGATTATGACAAATCGGAAAGGTTTATTACCCGACTAGAGGATGATGAGAGTACGTAGCAAATAGCCTTACGCGCGCCGTGTTGAATACTGCCACATCGCGACGTGGGAGGCGCACAACCATTCACTCAGATCCGTTAATTTGGAACGATCGTCTTGCGATGTGATAAGTCTTCTTCTTCTTCTCTTACTCTACCTGCATACATTCACTGCCTAAGTAGTTGCGAACGCGGCTAGCTTAGTGAATGGGCGGAACAAAGAAGTTATCAATTTTTATAGTGAATGGAGAGCGCTATAATAGTGCGAATCAATGTGCATTAACTTTGCACTCCGTAATGGATAAAATACAACTTAACAAACAAAACAAATCAATAGAGACAGGACCCCTCCGAATTGAAATCTCCTACCTGAAGATATGGTGGTTTTGAACCCCATGGGGTATCGGACCTCGTATCGTCGGCACTGCGCTCGTGTAAGACACCAAAAGATATATTCACGTAGACAAATGGTGTATGAAGTGTTGAAAATAGGAAGTTGATAGCAGTAACCTTTCTGACAGTATAGTGATTCAAACACGATGCATTTTAATATAGAATCGTTTCCGATCTGAAAAGGGACCTAACGCATGCTTTTTTCAAGATTTCAATATTGTAGAAGTCTGAAATGTTCTCTACACATTGCTTCTTACCCACCAAAAATCAGCGTATCTCTCATAGAGTTATAAGGCTCTGAATTTTTAATTAGCCATACGTTTCACAGCAAGCGTTACATTTCTATCGCACTGGAAAGTATGTGCTAGGTCCTGAAACAATCCCATGTATCCATGGGGCAATTTTCTCAGAAACTGTCCCCTATATGCAGATATAAGAATACAGACTAACCTGTGGATGATAAGGTGCAGTGAAAATCCTTTATATTCCTAAAGCCTTTGCCAATCATGTCTCAAGCTCACGCCTTAAAATTCACTCCATTGTCAAAGGTTAAAACCCTCGGAATTCCAATCCTCATAAATATCTGTTATGTATGAGACAAAATATAATAAAGTCATGCTGAAATTCAACTTAAACAATGCATTTGAGACAGCATCAGCATTTAGAGCAGCTTCAACAAATTTGGAAAAATAGTCACTGAGATTGTTAAAATGTGCTGGTTTCCCTTGCTTGATGCGGGCCAATAAAACCTATTCCAACATGATACCAAGGAGATTTCACTGGTACTGGATGTAACACGGGTGTTGATGCCACCATTTTTCTATAGACTTGTTGGCAGACATCACATGAGCGAATGTTTGAAGGATGAAATTAATTTCAGGTATATAACAGGCACATAACAATAACATCAGTATGAGCATGTACACGTAATTGAACATTAGCATCACATACCTCTAACATGCTGTATAAGCATAGATTGAAGACCTTACTTCAGCTCATTCATCTATGCTATAATATCACACCATTTTTTTCACATCTTTGATTATCCATTTCCAGGTGTAGCGTTCAGTGATCCTTCTGATATTGTTCATTTCTAACCCATGTGCCCAGCAGTTGAAATGTGGTGCTGCTCTTCATAAATTCTTACAAACCTCAATTCAGTCAGCATTAGATAATATGGATGGATATTCTTGTATGTAATGTACCCCAGTTCACATACGCTATTGTTCTTTTTCTTCTTTTGAGCATACAGAACACCATCCTGAATAACGCACATCATAGCCTTCCTTCTGATGATTCTTTTAAGGATATTGCTAGAGCCACTAGGGTACCTGTATTCTTTGAGGTATGGAAAGATTGCATTGGCAATTCTGGTAACATCAACTGTGGTGGAATGGAGGGTGTGCTGCTCAGATATGCAGCAATACTGTTGTAAGAATGATAAACTAGTGTATAGTGTTCTTTTCAAACCCATGAGAATCATCAATTTGACTATGTTTATGATGAAATATGATTTTTCCAATACAACAGAAGTAATTGTGTACTCCATCCCTGTCCTCTCTGCATGCTTACATAATAAAATATAAACATAAATTTCTACTTCACTACTTATTTGCCTAAAAGAAAATAATCAAGAACTAATGAAATCTGACAATGGAGGGTGTGCTGGAATACATTCAAAGTTGCATGTGTTTTTATGCAATACTATAGCCCCAACTCAAATCTAATTAATTGCTTTATGATATGGTAATTTTTTAGTTAGTCTGAATAATAACACTGCCCAATGTTTATGAAACTAGTGACATGTACCACTGGGAGCATTCGTCTTGCTGGAGGGACAGCTCTAAATGGAAGAGTGGAAGTGTGCAACAGTGGTTCATGGGGCACAGTGTGTGATGACTCGTGGGATAACACAGATGCTACCATTGCCTGCAGACAGCTTGGACATGGTAAAAAAGCACTTGTAGTATGTAAATTTGTGAATTGTCAAGCTTTATTCTGCAGCTGGTCCTAAGAAATATAAATATCTATTTCATCCTGTAGTCCCCTTTCATTATTACTGTTGGCATCGCTGATTTAATCTTAAAGAGCAAAGCAAGCATACGTGAAATTCTTTGGTACTGAAGTAATTGTCACTCATTACCTTCAGTTTTCCTACAAACACTTGACATAACAGTGACAGTAATAGTGTGAAATACATATACTACATGTTGATGCCTTTCAAACAGGTAGCGGTGTAGCTGTGTCTTCTGCATACTATGGCCAAGGAACAGGATCCATATGGTTGGATGATGTTGGCTGTGTTGGTACTGAGGCAAGGCTATGGGACTGTGCCAACAGTGGAATTGGTATACACAACTGCGCCCACTCTGAAGATGCTAGTGTACAGTGTACAGGTTTGTTTTGTGACCACCAGTGTTTAATATTATAGTTGTGTATAAACAAATAAACATTGCATACAGAAACAGATTGATGCACATTCAGATTAAAAGTGGGTAACCATATTGTCAAAGTAGCCACCATATGTATGGTTAATCTGCCTCAGATGTGAACGAATGTCTAACTAACAATGAAGGGTGTGCTCAGATATGCACCAATACTGTTGGAAGCTTCACATGTTCCTGCAACACTGGCTACTCTCTTGGTGCTGATGCAAGATCATGTGTGGGTTAGTGAACTAATAACAATTTGAGCAAAAATACTGTTTGCATTTTGCTCTACTGGGGTAGACTAAGCCAAAACTCGACACCAGAAATATGCATCATGGACCATTTCAGTGTTAAAGCAAAAGAAAGTCTAGCATTCTTTTTCAAACTCATGAGCTCAGAACAAGTGGCAAATTTATTACCTACCTCATTGCTAGTTTGTATAATTTGTGCTTTGATTGCAATGCCACAGCAATTGTTATGGAAGCGAGTATATCTTTTTATGACAACTACCTGCATGGTTAAACCAATCTACCTCAGATATAAATGAATGCCTCACTAACAATGGAGGGTGTGCTCAGATTTGCACCAATACTGTTGGAAGCTTCACATGTTCCTGCAACACTGGCTACTCTCTTGGTGCTGATGCAAGATCATGTGTGGGTTAGTGAACTAATAACAATTTGAGCAAAAATACTGTTTGCATTTTGCTCTACTGGGGTAGACTAAGCCAAAACTCGACACCAGAAATATGCATCATGGACCATTTCAGTGTTAAAGCAAAAGAAAGTCTAGCATTCTTTTTCAAACTCATGAGCTCAGAACAAGTGGCAAATTTATTACCTACCTCATTGCTAGTTTGTATAATTTGTGCTTTGATTGCAATGCCACAGCAATTGTTATGGAAGTGAGTATATCTTTTTATGACAACTACCTGCATGGTTAAACCAATCTACCTCAGATATAAATGAATGCCTCACTAACAATGGAGGGTGTGCTCAGATTTGCACCAATACTGTTGGAAGCTTCACATGTTCCTGCAACACTGGCTACACTCTTGGTGCTGATGCAAGATCATGTGTGGGTAAGTGAACTAATTAATAACAATTTGAGCACAAATACAGTTTGCATAACTCTACACCAGAAATATGCATCATGGACCATTTCAGTGTTAAAGCAAAAGAAAGTCTAGCATTCTTTTTCAAACTCATGAGCTCAGAACATGTGGCAAATTTATTACCTACCTCATTGCTAGGTTGTATAATTTGTGCTTTGATTGCAATGCCACAGCAATTGTTATGGAAGTGAGTATATCTTTTTATGACAACTACCTGCATGGTTAAACCAATCTACCTCAGATATAAATGTTTGTTATACACAACTGCGATCACTCTGAAGATGCTTGTGTACAGTGCAGTACAGGTGGGGTTTTGGATGCTAAATTATGTCGGTTTATATGAATCCCATATAAATGTATTTAAAGAGTGTGTCTGCAGCATTCCAATGATCTCCAAACATTTTACTTTGAATATCACAGCCATTGAGTCCAGAGATAATACTATTGTTATTTATTATAGCAGATATATTCTCAAATGGTGAACACTGCATTAACTAGTACTAGTAGACAATGTAACATATACATTATATAGTTTCTACTATACCTATCCAAAAAAGGTATTTTCTAGCTGCTCACTTTAAACTGCTTTTTCAAGCCTTCGGGGGCTTGTATGACATCTCCTGTAAGTTACAACATTTGCATCAGGTGGGATAAGAATAGACATACAGAAAAATTCTCAACTGTGTTATTTCAGAGTTGAACTGCAAGCGTATAGAAGGCTAGAAGGATATCAGGGATACAGTATTTAACACACTGGGTAGCCACGATGTAAAAGTAGCCACCATTTCTAACTTTTCGTGTTCAGCTTGGATCCAAGACACTAATCCATTTGATTGTCATCATGTGATACCCTGCATGTTATTACACCACTTAACATATTCTCCCAACTATCTATTAGTGTGTGTAACTGGACAAATTCGTGTTCAGGATGGATCAACATCCTTTAATGGCAGAGTGGAAGTGTGCTACAATGAAGTTTGGGGAACAGTTTGTGATGACCTTTTCAATGATGTCGATGCTTCAGTGGCATGCAGACAGCTAGGGTACTCTGGTAAGCTGCATCTGTATATGTTGTGTCCAACATCATATACTCAATCATTCATTTTCAGCTGGTGGCATTGTAGCACCAATTACGTATTACCCTCAAGGAGCAGGTTCCATCTGGTTAGATAATGTTCAGTGCCTGGGTACAGAGTCTCGCCTGTTTGACTGTCCCAATGTTGGCATTGGAATTCATGACTTTTCACATATAGAAGATGTTGGTGTTATGTGTGGTAAGCCACAGTACAGGGGGTGGGGTGGGAGTTGTGATGTTATTTTTTCCATGAGGACGCCATTAAAATAGGTGCAATTCTGCTTGCATGTGTGACAACACTTGCTAAGGTTTCCTCATAATAGCCTACTCCATGACATGTGGTCATTGACAGTGTACCTTCCATCTGGAACATGGCACGTGTTTGTTTCCCTTTACTAAGCTCTCCTATGTTTACATTAATCATGATATGTCATTGCCGGTACCAGTTACCAGTGGTGCTCCTCAGGGTTCTGTTTTGGGTCCTTTTTTGTTTCTTCTTTGCATAAATGATCTTCCTGGTATCCTGCTCAGTGGAATTGGTATGAAGATCTATGCTGATGATGCAAATTTATACTATGCTCATAGTACTGATAATTCTGTTACCTTTACATCAAGCTAGTCCAAAAAACACTTCCAACTCATGGACACACTACGAAGTTGTCATCAATAGTACTGCCAAATGATTCCATCAGACTCAGTTCTTTCTCTGAACGAGTTTAACGATTTGGAATAGTCTCCTTGATGAAGTAGTTGCCTCTAAGTTTGCTGACTCTGAACATTCTCATGTTTAAGAGCTCTAAATGTCACTCATTTTTGTACACTAAACTCTTTTGCTAGCCTTGCAATTATGTAAGTACATCTAAGCCATACCAATACATGCCTTATTTGCATATTTGCAATTTAATTCATTCATTCATTCATTCATTCATTCATTCATTCATTCAACTTCATGTATGTGCTGGATAGTAAAATCACAAGCTGATAACAAAAAAAAACCTTGGATGCTTACTGCTGGTTACTATTCCTGATAAATTTGTATGCATTGAAGTGAATTACTTTGTATGGTTACTCTGACTCAGAAATAAATGAATGTCTGGCTAGCAATGGAGGGTGTGCTCAGATATGCACCAATACTGTTGGAAGCTTCACCTGTTCCTGCAACACTGGCTACTCTCTTGGGGCTGATGCAAGATCATGTGTAGGTAAGTAACTTGCTTGATAATATACTTATGATACAAAGCAAGACTATCTTAACCCATCATAAGCAAGCAATTTTGAATCACAACTCTTGATCAAATGATTTCAAGGTTGATAAAAATTTATGTTATCACCTGTATTTTATTGCTGAGGCTCAAATATTTATTTAATCCATTTTGTTCTTAAAAAGCCTGCATAATGGTGTTTTTTGCAGATGTAAATGAATGTCTAATTAGCAATGGAGGGTGTGCTCAGTTATGCACCAATACTGTTGGAAGCTTCACGTGTTCCTGCAACACTGGCTACTCTGTTGATGCTGATGCAAGATCATGTGTGGGTAAGTAACTTGCTTGATAATATACTTATGATTTAAAGCAAGACTATCTGCAAGCAATTTTGAATCACAACTCTTGATCAAATGATTTCAAGGTTGATAAAAATTTATGTTATCACCTGTATTTTATTGCTGAGGCTCAAATATTGATTTAATCCATTTTGTTTATGAAAAGCCTGCATAATGGTGTTTTTTGCAGATGTAAATGAATGTCTGGCTAGCAATGGAGGGTGTGCTCAGATATGCACCAATACTGTTGGAAGCTTCACATGTTCCTGTAACACTGGCTACTCTCTTGATGCTGATGCAATATCATGTGTGGGTAAGTGAACTAATAACAATTTGAGCAAAATACAGTTTGCATTTTGCTCTACTGGGGTAGACTAAGCCAAAACTCGACACCAGAAATATGCATCATGGACCATTTCAGTGTTAAAGCAAAAGAAAGTCTAGCATTCTTTTTCAAACTCATGAGCTCAGAACAAGTGGCAAATGTATTACCTACCTCATTGCTAGGTTGTTTTTAACATAATTTGTGCTTTGATTGCAATGCCACAGCAATTGTTATGGAAGTGAGTATATCTTTTTATGACAACTACCTGCATGGTTAAACCAATCTACCTCAGATATCAATGAATGCCTCACTAACAATGGAGGGTGTGCTCAGATATGCACCAATACTGTTGGAAGCTTCACATGTTCCTGCAACACTGGCTACTCTCTTGGTGCTGATGCAAGATCATGTGTGGGTAAGTGAACTAATAACAATTTGAGCAAAATTACAGTTTGCATTTTGTTCTACTGGGTTAGAATACACCAGAAATATGCATCATGGATCATTTAAGTGTTAAAGCAAAAGAAATTCTAGCATTCTTTTTCAAACTCATGAGCTCAGAGCAAGTAGCAAATTTGCTTTTAACATAATTTGTGTTTTGATTGCAATGCCACAGCAATTGTTACATCTTTTTATGGCAACTACCTGCATTGTTAAACCAAACTACCTCAGATATAAATGAATGCCTCACTAACAATGGAGGGTGTGCTCAGATATGCACCAATACTGTTGGAAGCTTCAGCATGTTCCTGCAACACTGGCTACTCTCTTGGTGCTGATGCAAGATCATGTGTGGGTAAGAGAACACAATGTATCACATAAATAAATGCCTCTACCAAATGTAGGGTATGTTGGATAGTTTTGGAAGCTTCATGTTTTTGAACAAGAATTTGTCTTTTAGAAGTATAGAAATTTGAACTCAAATAAAGTTGATGTCCATTATGAAATGGCAATTATTTAGTTGGTCAGAATAGTAATACCAATGTGGAAGTGTGCAACAGTTATTCATGGGGCACATTGTGTGGTGACCAGTGGGGTGACATAAATGCTAACATACATGGATAAAAATGTATTCTGAACAGTGTATCAGTTTAAATGAATTACTTGTATGGTCTGCCTCAGATGAAAATGAATGCTTAACTAACAATGGAGGGTGTGCTCAGATATGCAACAATACTGTTGGAAGCTTCCGATGTTCCTGCAACACTGGTTACACTCTTGGTGCTGATACAAGATCATGTGTGGGTAAGTGAACTATAAAGTTTGAGCAAGACTACAGTTTGCATTTTGACCTACTGGGATAGCCTAGTGAATATTAGTGAATGCCTAACTAGCAATGCAATGGAGGGTGTGCTCAGATATGCAACATTAACTGTTGGAAACTTCACGTGTTCCTACAACACTCGCTACTTTCTAGAACTACAATTATAGTTTGAGCAAGATTACAGTTTGCATTTTGTCCTACTAGGATACTCTAGTGTCCATTCAAACCAAGTGTTTGTTCTCCATGGAAATTTGGCTGAGTCCTGGGATCCTCCCACAATGAGAGCATTTTCTTCAATAAAACTCTGACTCTCACCTTTACCAGGTGTGTATCCCTGTGCTTTCCTTGTCCATCACTGTCTTCAGGTTGAGCTTTTGAGCATACCTTATCTTTCTAATCCTCCATTTTAACTTCACTTCACAATAGAGCTTCTTCATCATTTCTTCATTGTCACTATCGTTTTTTAACTTCAAATCGAGGTGTAACTTAGTTTATCTGAAAGAGACATGTCCAATAAAATAATTGGATACTGATCACTGTCCTCTTTTGTCTCTCTGTTTTCTCCTGTTGAATTTGCCCCATTCAAAAATTATATCCAAAATAGTCAAATTCTGTTTATCCACACCATACTGTAATTATTGCCCATCTCACTAATGTTAAACATATATAGGATGTCTTCCGCTAAGTCTCCATTGAGTGCAGAAGCACGTTCACCTGCTTCTCTTAATCCTTGCTGTCCAACTTGGTCGCAAGTCGATATCTATAAAATCACCTGACCATTTTGATCACTCTTCTGATTAATTGGTGATGAATTCTGGATCGAGTACCTGACTGGTTGCTATGCTTATTGCTACGCTGCTGCACCATGTAGTGAGTACAAAACCTCTGGATATCTTGCAATGTGCACCATTTTACTAATAAGGCGCCTCATGCTCATGCACACCCTAACAACAGTCTGAAACATATGGAATGGGTCAAATCACTGTACAATGCCAGAACATTTACGTTACATCATGTTGGCCCTCTGCTTGAAGGTGTATGGACCCTTCCTGCTGCTTCTTGCCAGAGCAACATTGCAATAGCCTCCTTGCTCGTTTCCGCTAACTATGAAAAAAAAAAGCAAACACACGTTCTTAACGTGCAAAATGACACTATTCGCCCTTCAAACCTATAGATACCCCCACCACGTGGCTGCTCTCAATTACTGGAGGGAGCTTAGTTCTTGTCTAATTCATTTCATTCAACTGACAGAGTTGTGTATTTTCTTGGGTACTACATGTATACATTCATAGGGGTTGAAATGAATTACCTGAATTGTTAATGTTTGCCTCAGATGTAAATGAATGCCTCACTAACAATGGAGGGTGTGCTCAGATATGCAACAATTCTGTTGGAAGCTTCTGGTGTTTATGCAACACTGGCTACTCTCTTGGTGCAGATGCAAGATCATGTGTGGGTAAGTGAACTATTACAATTTGAGCAGGACAACAAATAGCATTTTCTTAGGGAATATCAGCTTAATTAAATCAAAATAATAAAGCAGATATATGAGATTGTTTCTGCGAAAAGGGACCTAGGCATGCATTATAAAATTTCCAGTATGCAGAATAGAAATGCAATGCTTGCATTGAAATGTTTGGCTAATTAAAAAATGCGCCTTACAACTCCTTGACAGATACTCCGATTCTCAGTGCATAAGTGATGATGTGTAGAGGACATTTCAGACTTCTTGAATATAAAACAAAATTATGAACATGCCTTAGGTCCATTTTCATGGAAATTATCCCATATGTCTCTAGGACTCTTAAGATAGATACATTTGCCCTGAGGTGGCAAATGTATTGATCTTAATTAACTGACTCATTGCTACGTTGATTTTAACATCAATTGTGCTATATTTCTTGATGTATAATAATTGCAATAGAACAGCAGTTATTGTGGAAGTGAGTATGCCCCATGTGCGTGTTTGCATAAATGAACATAGAAGTCAATTACTGAATTTATCTGCCTCAAAAACATAAGTGCCTGAGTGACAATGGAGGAGGGGTGTCATAAGTTGTGAGCAAGACTTAATGAGTAGTGTGCATATTGTCCTATGCAATGTAAAAGCAAAGAAATGTTGAAAGCAATGTTCTGAACTGAAATGAATAGTTTAACGAGGAAAACCCTGCACTGTAATATACTGAAAAACCAATGGCGTATGTTTGCACTACTGTACACACACACCTGGAAGTTATATTAGTAAATACATTTTGGATAGAACATGTGATGTTAAGTATATAGGGACAAAATAGTACTACATAGAGTTCTCATCTGATTAATATCATTTTGTCATTAACTTCAACCTTATATCCCAAACTGGAAGTTTTTGCGACTTAAAAATTGTCTGAATTAACAAAGTCATGGAACATATCTTTGGGCTCTTGGTTTGATCTGTTATACATTTCCAAACATAGATGTTGATGAATGTTCAAGCAACAATGGAGGCTGTTCTCAAGGATGCAGCAACACAATTGGCAGTTATAGATGTTATTGCAATAGCGGTTTCTCTCTGAGTAGCAATAATGCAACATGCACTGGTATGTTGTTTTGTATTATTTGACTCAAACAAGATTGATTAATGATTATTAATAATTTCCATTTTCTTTCATTTACAAAGATGTTAATGAGTGTCTAAGCAATCAAGGAGGGTGTTCACAGATATGTACTAACACAATTGGAAGCTACATTTGTTCTTGCAATGCTGGGTATGCTCTGAATAACGACCTCCGAACCTGTATTGGTAAGGCCGACAATGTTATTAATAGTTTAATTTGTTTGTACCTAATGCAGATGTTAATGTACGTGCCGCCAACAATGGCGTATGTTTGCACTACTGTACACACACACCTGGAGGTTATATTAGTAAATACATTTTGTGATGTGATGTTAAGTCTCATCTGATTTATATCATTTTATCATTAACTCCAACCTTAACCCTATGAACCCAAACTTGATGTTTAGTAACTTGAAAATTGTCTGATTTAATAACAGATAAACATATCGTTGGGCTCTTGTTTTGATCTGTTATAAATTTCCAAACATAGATGTCGATGAATGTTCAAGCAACAATGGAGGCTGTTCTCAAGGATGCAGCAACACAATTGGCAGTTATAGATGTTATTGCAATAGCGGTTTCTCTCTGAGTAGCAATAATGCAACATGCACTGGTATGTTGTTTTGTATTATTTGACTCAAACAAGATTGATTAATGATGATTAGAAATTTCCATTTTCTTTCGTTTACAAAGATATTAATGAGTGTCTCAGTAATCAAGGAGGATGTTCACAGATATGTAATAACACATTTGGAAGCTTCATGTGCTTATGCTACCCAGGCTTCAACCAGAGCATTGACAGCACAACCTGTTATGGTATGTAGATGTGAGTGCATTGATTTTTAGAGCAATGAAAAACTGAGGTGCATGGTCAGTCATGCAGCAAATGTACATGCGAGCTATATTTAGTCTATCATCAATGCCATCGACCAATAATTGACACTTCATAATGCATATTAAAAAGCATAGACCAAAGGACTAAAGTTTTAACCCCCCAAAATACCAGACGATGATGAATGTGCGAGCAACAATGGAGGGTGCTCTTTTACGTTTACTTTTTTAAAGTTATTTGTATAAGCTTCATGTTTGTAATAATCACAGTCTTGAATTAACAAAGTGGCGTATAATTATGCAACCAATAATGTAATATTTGTATACTAAAAACACTTATATACGTCATGTTTTGCTTCAAATTTGATCATCCCCTTTAAGATTTTGACAAACACTTGATCGACATAGGAGGATGTGTGCAACTGTTTTCCAACACAATTGGAAGCTACAAGTGTTAGCAGTATGTATGGTTTCTTATGGTAGGGCAGAGATTATTTCATGGCTCACAAAATTAGGCATACAACAAGATTTATTACAAGACTTACATTTTTCTCTTTCAGATATTGATGAGTGCAGCAGCAGCAATGGAGGGTGTTCTCAGATCTGCAATAATTCCGAAGGAAGCTACAACTGTTACTGTCAGCAAGGATTTTACTTGGAAATAGATGGCAGGACCTGTCTTCCTAGTAAGGGTGCACACATATATACAATGAATCTGAAATATGCACTGATGTATTTAGTTTCAGCATTGTTACAACATATAAATAGGTCCTAATGAAGATTTAGATGAATAAAAAAATTGTGTTGTTTTATATTACTGTTTCCAAATGCATGTGACAAGTGAATTAATTGCAGGAATTTTATGGATGTGAATATTAGTTACAACTGAGATGGGTTAACACATGTTTGCATCAATCACGCAAAGATATGTTTGAGTGCAAGTGAATTGAATGCAGACATAATTTATGCATTTATGTCACCATGACCTGGGTTAAGTGTGGCCTACCTGCTTAGCAAAAATATAACAATGGTGCTTATGTGTTTTAGTGCTGTTAATGAAAAAGGCATGTAGGCTTTTGATGGCCATTTGCATATTATAGGTGCGACCACTGCATCTACCACAGCAAATACAAGTTCAACCACATCTGCTACCTCTGGTATGACATCAGGTGCTACATCAGGTGCTACGACTGGTGCTACCACAGGTGCATCCTCAGTTGCTACCACAACATCAGGTGCTACATCAGATGCTACCACAAGTAGCAGTCCTACTACCTCAGGATCTACCACAACATCAGGTGCTACATCAGATGCTACCACAAGTGGCAGTCCTACTACCTCAGTTGCTACCACAACATCAGGTGCTACATCAGATGCTACCACAAGTAGCAGTCCTACTACCTCAGGATCTACCACAACATCAGGTGCTACATCAGATGCTACCACAAGTAGCAGTCCTACTACCTCAGTTGCTACCACAACATCAGGTGCTACATCAGATGCTACCACAAGTGGCAGTCCTACTACCTCAGGACCTACCACAACATCAGGTGCTACATCAGATGCTACCACAAGTGGCAGTCCTACTACCTCAGGAGCTACCACAGATCTCACCATGGTTCCTATCTCACTTGCCTACATTCAAATCAGGCTTCTTGGAATACAAAATTGCAGCAAATTAAATGTAAATCATAGCTTTACAAGAAACACACACACACACAGACAGGGAGTGAGGAGGGAGGGAGGGAGGAGAGAGAGAGAGAGAGAGAGGTGGAAAAAGGGAGGGATAAAGATAGGAGGACTGCCATTATTTTGTATATTATTCACACAGGCTGTCAGCTCAAGTTCCACAGGCATTAAACTTGCCGTTCAAGATAAATTGAATACCTACTGTGATTTCCAATGTACAATTCAAATTCTGAAGCCAGCTCTGTACTGCTTTGATGAAAGCAGCATCACCCTGAGAGGGCAGGTTGAGCTAACAAGCATCCCATATTTGGAGAAGTGGGTGAATGATGGTGAAGGCATCACTATAAACATTTTAGGATACAAGTTGACTGTAGACCAAAATTGTATGGTTACTATCACATCCTTGGATGAAGTTGAGTGTGGTTCAGGACTTGGAAGTCCGTATGCCATCTCTGGATCACTGCCAATAATCCCAGTGGCTGCTGGTGGTGTTGTAGCTGGAGTTGTATTACTTCTCATCATTGCAGTTATAGCAATGATTGCTGTGCTTCGGAGAAAAAGAAAAATTGTAATCCGGTAATGAGCGACGCAGCATGCCGTTCATGTTTTGCATGTTTCACTGGTACTAGCAAAATTGTTCCTTTCATCTACATGTACTGTGCTCTAGAATCCATTGTAAGAGTGCTATGTGAAAACAATTTAGCTTTGTCGTATTGATTGTCTATAATTTTACCCTCACTTCAGATATTATGAGTGCTGTGATAACATTATTGTTCACTGTAATTGATCTTTTTTTGTCCTCCCATCCAATCTCATTGCAGCAATCCTCTGTATGACAATGTGCATGGTGCAACAGCTGCAGGGCCATACGACACCATTACTGTTGACAATCCCTTAGCCGGCATGCCTGATGTTTCTGGAGCTGGAAATGTTCAAGAGAGCAGCAGCGTTGCAGAGAAAGAAGACACCGTATAATTCAATGCGGTACTAAAATGTGTGACTGCTGTAGCATATGTTGTTAGTTCCGTAGAACATTAGTGAGGATACATGTACTGATTCGCTAGTATCGTATGAAGCTGCTTATGCATAAAATCTGGCGGTGATAGATGTAGTAGTCACAGTGTCCCTCTGTCCGAACTTTAGTGCAGATCTTTGAGTTAGATCGCCTAATGAACTGTATTCTCATCAATACCGTGGTACTGGAGGTACAGTTACATACCCTCCAGCAGCTTCCCATACATCTAGTCTGACTACAGAGTTGTTGTGACAAAAACCAGCTTTATTTAATTACTAGATACTCCTAGTGTGCACTTACATCAATATATGGGATCTTTTCCGTGAAAAGGGACCTAACGCATGTTTTTTCAAGATTTCAAAATGTTTGATAATTTAGAAGTCTGAAATGTCCTCTACACATTGCTTCTTATGCACTAAGAATTGGAGTATCTGTCATGAGTTGTAAGGCTTTGAATTTTTAATTAGCCATATGTACAATTCAACGCACCGATTTGAAGTTGGCCCAACATAACATTCCTAAACAATTAACTTCATTAACACCAACAACGGTGTGCTCATTCATTGAAATTTGTATCACACGCTTAACCCATTGCATGCATGTTTAATGCATTACATGAACGGCATCGCATCGTGACAGAGTTAGTGCTATGTGTGAAATGGTATCACCCTTCATTCACACCAAGGCTTCATCACACAGTTTGGTTGCAAGTGATCTCGACCATAGAGGACCTTGAGTACTGCTCTGAGTGCAATGACAGCAGTGACATAGTGACCATATCTAAATGGTGCAGGTGTACTATAGTGAGTGCAGAGACTTCAATTGACCTTATCTGAATGTTTCTATACTATAGCCTCACAAGTCCACTGCCAGTCCATTCCGCTTGTGTACACACACACACACACACACCCTGGCTTTGTCAACTTTGGTCATCACAACCAGAGGACCTGGGGTAATGCTGTGAGTGCAGTGACATCAAGGGACCTTATCTGAGTGCTTCTGTACCATAGCCTCACCAGTCCACCCCTCCCTATGCCAGTCCATTTCGCTTGTGTACACACACACACACACACACACACACACACACACACACACACACACATACCTTGGCTTTGTCATATTTGGTCATCAAAACCAGAGGACCTGGGATAATGCTGTGAGTGCAGTGACATCAAGTGAACTTATCTGAATGTGTCTATACCATAGCCTCACCAGTCCACCCCTCCCTATGCCAGTCCATTTCGCTTGTGTACACACACACACACACACACACACACACACACACACACACACACACACACACACACACACACACACACACACACACACACACACACACATCATGGCTTTGTCAACTTTGCCTTGGTTATCAAAACCAGAGGACCTGGGGTAATACTGTGAGTGCAGTGACATCAAAGGACCTTATCTGAGTGCTTCTGTACCATAGCATCACCAGTCCACCCCTCCCTATGCCAGTCCATTTCGCTTGTGTACACACACCCACACACCATGGCTTTGTCAACTTTATCGTCAAAACCAGAGGACCTGGGGTAATGCTGTGACATCAAGGGACCTTATCTGAGTGCTTCTATACTATAGCCTCACCAGTCCACCCCTCCCTATGCCAGTCCATTTCGCATGTGTACACACACACACACACACACACACACCATTGTGGAATACTGATATGTAACTGCGTGTAATTATTAGTAGTATAGACGGATCACGTGCACGTAAAGTATTATTAATTATATAGTAACAAAAGTGTTATAAATAGTACACAGCATACACTTAAATTAGTTAATTAATAGTTGCATTGGAATGAGCACTTTTGGAAAATATCAGTGAGGAAAATGAGGGAGGCCAGCTCCATCATCCATGCCATGTCCACTTCTCCATTTTACCCTGGATCCCCGCAAGCAAAGGTTTGTTGCACGCAAAATAGCAAAGGCCATTCTGGCACGAACCCATCCCATTACTTCAGAATGTGACTTTTCCCACTTCACCGCAATTTGGTCACACAGGCGCTTCATCAGGTGTTGTGCATCGTGACCCAAGACTCCATCTACAGAGACTACAAAGGGTGTAAATGAAGCACGTCTATCTTCAACAGCTGCTGAGTATTTTCTTTTCTTTTCCTGTTCTGCTGAACATAGCACAGCATCGACAGTGCGACTAGCATAAGACTGGGCATCAGTGTCTACGACACGAACATCTAGCAACGCCGCAGTTTGTGGCTGCCACACTCCTCGTATGCTGCGGTCAGCAATTAAAGCTGGTCTACCACTGGAATCATCTGCTTCCTGTACAATGGGTTCTCTTACAACATCTTTGTACACAATAGCTGCCAAATCACCTAGAGCATCTCGCACTTCATTATGGCGCTGGGTAACAAGGCCACCTTTTTTACAATCAAGAGCATGTTGGAAGCTGAATTCTTCTCCACAACCATCACAATGCCCTGGCGTTTTAAGAAGAGGCCGATGGTAACGTAGTGAAAGTGCATCTCTAAACTCAACAGAGGAGAGATCAAAATGGTGGCAAGCAATTGGCATAACAGTAAGCCAAGCAGATGTTTTTCCATCAATTGCTCGCTGGACTGCACGTCTCGTATCATTACCCAAAGAAACCAGCACTGAATCACACTCCATTGTTTGCATCATAGCAAGTTCCTTGTGTTTCTCAGTTTTGACCGATCTGACGTTCGCACTGTAACTACTTACCACAAAATCAGCATTGTTTTTAATGGCATCCACAACCAAGTTTGTACATGCCCTTGATGTAGTGTATGCTACGTTTGCTAATTCCACTGGGTCAAAAATGCCCATACCTCCCAAACGAGTGGGTAGAGAGAACAGATGCTGCTCAGAGTTAGAAATTTGTCCGCCAAAAACTGAAGGCCAGAATTTCTTGTTTATGACATCACGTAAGGGAGCAAATGAGGTGCCAAAGTTCGGTAGTACTCTTTGCAAATAAGACCACTCAAATTGCAAAGATTTTGAGAGAGCAGCATAAGCAGCTTGTGGTTGTGATTCTGCAGCAGTGGATAGTTTATCGATAGAAGTCACTCATGTTTGTACCTTAATTAGCCTCAACATAATGCTTTGTCCCCTCTGGATCCCCAATGAAGCCACCCAGGTAACGCTGACCTCTGGAAACCTTCACTCCTATGTCACCAAAACAAGCATTAGCCTCTGCTTTATCAACTTCATCAACTACCACTACAGTTTTCTGTGGTTCTGGATAGTACCCATAGGCTGGACCAAGATTGCAAAGATTGTCAAACCACTCACGCAGCTTTGGGATTATAGCAGCACAAGCTGAGTCATCTGCATACCAACATTGGGACCAGTTGGTCAGATCTGTTAGTGAAGCAATGAGTGGTGTCAGTGCTGCTGCATACATCAGCATGGATAGAGGGTCGCCTTGGCTAACCCCTTCCTTGCTCAAGATGGACTCAGAACTTCCCTGTAGGACAAGGGAGGCATAGCCACAGTAGGTATTGAATAGGAATCTGGAGCACCGTGGCCATTGAACTCTCACATTCCATAAAGCCGCTGCTCTATTCAAGGAATTGAAGGCATTTTTGGCATCTACAAGTAAGACACCCCAACAGCTACCCCGATTGTCTTCAAAGAGCTCTCTGATGGCATGAACAGCCCCCTCAATACCTGCTTCTAGTCCAGAACAAAGCTGACTTACTCCACATAATTCTGCCACATCACTGCCTGTTGCAAAGGCAAGAGCTTTGCAAACAATTCGTCTCAGTTCTTCGCCAATAGCAATCGGTCGTACGCCACTGACACTTATCAAGGGCTATGAGTCGGCTTGACATCAATGCCCTAATATGGGACACTCTACAATGTTGTTTGCAAGGTGTCTAGCAAGGGCAGCAACTTCATCACGCAATTGTGCACTGTGTGATCCATACCTGACCCAGGCGGCTCCTATCACTCCTTTGTTGACGATATGATGTCTCAGGCTTTTGGAGCACCTCTGATAAGAAGTGATGGAACAAACTGTGAGAACATTTGGTTTAAACATTGGTCGCGAATTGTTGCTGTCAGAAGCAGGCATTATGATTTGCCAGGTGGGTCGGTAGGGCGCGAATTTGTAACTCTGCTATCCGACAAGGTTGCACTAGTAAGCAATGGTTCCTTCATATCAGAGAGGTTAATCGTCTTACTTGGGGTCATTCTACAACGGGACACGATGGTCGTCAAAGGAACTGATATACGCAGACTACTGAAACGACGCATGGAAATGTGGAGGCTTGAACATTATGATGAACTTCTGTTTGAATTTGAAAGATGTGCCAAGAAATGGGCTAGTTCTAGAATTAAACAACCCTGCCCCAATCATATAGTTCAAGTCTTTTCTCGTTTGATGCTGAGAGGAAAGGTTAGATCAGCTGTGAGATGGTTGACAGAAAGGATGAATGATGGTGGAGTACTGGATCCCTCTCAATTAATCAATGATGGCTCCAAACATGTCCTTGATGTTCTACGTGAAAAACACCCTGACCCTGCAAATTCTGGTACGCAAGCTTTTCTGCCATGCCATCACCTTCCTCCACTTACTGACGTTGATGTGACTGGTTCACATATAGAGCATGTGGCAAGGTGTATCCAAGGTGGTGCTGGTCCTGGAGGTTCCAGTGCAGTGCAATGGCAGGACTATCTTTTGACAAATAATCAGATGCACGATCTTCAGGGAAGCGTTGGACGTGTTCCACAGTTAACGGAGAGGATGTTGAAACAGGAGGGATTCGTTGAATGTTGTTTTCATCAAGACTAGAATTCGGTCGGCGTACTGAATCGGAGTTGGAAATACAGGAGACAGATGGTGTCAAACGCGCACTTTGGAGTTGGATGCGAGGGTGGTTTACCGGACCCTAGACAGCGATGACTGTGCGGTCCATGTACACGGATAGTACCATCATTTCTCGTTGGCATCGGACGCAAGCAAACAGAACAGAGATGACATGAAGGAGCAGCAGTGTCAAAACTATCGCTAGAACATGGCAGCTGTAACGCCGCCATTTTTGCCGCCATTTTTACTTATTTTTAAGTATGCTGTTGTTGAGATATTATTTAGTGTGATTTGGATTACAGGCCTGCCAACTCTCCCGCATCTCGCGGGAGTCTCACGCATTTACAACCACTCTCCCGCACTCCCGCTAGCCATGTATTACGGTTTATCCAGTGGCGGACGGAGGGGGCCCGGGGGGGGCACAAGGGGCCTGTGCCCCCCCCCCCCCTCCCCCCGTTACGTTAAATGAATAGATGCGGTCATACGGTCAAGATGTGGTCATACACGACTGAAAACCATCAAATGATTACAATACCGCAGTCAGATATTGATTATTGTCTCATTAATTAATCACACATAATTTATAATCCTGGGACTGCCATTGAAGAACAATCTGACGCTAGCGTTAACCAGGTAAAGAAAAGAAAGGCGTCTGTGATTACGGATTTCTTCTGTAAACGATCAGCGTTGGTAAGTATAGTACATGAAGCACAATAATCATGCAGCTCTATTGTTCAGCTGCTTCCAAAGAAAGTCGCCCAAGCAACCTTTTGTCCGCTCTAAGGGCTTGTAGGAAGCAGCAATTTCCAAACGTTCATACCATCCTTCATATTATGACAGTTTGGCCTCTAACGAGTTGCGAGGCAGAGCGCTCCATCAGTGGACTAAGGAGGCTAAAAACGTACCTCAGGTCAACAATGATGGGGGAAAGGATGAATGGATTGGCCCTGCTAGCTGTACATAGATGTATCAGCGTTTCTGTGAAGGAAACAATTGATGCTTTTGTAAGCAAACAGCCACGGAGAATGAAGCTTTCCTTCATCTTGGAGGATGCAGCCACTGATGCTACTGATGAATAATAAAATTATTGTATAGCGTGTGCAGCGGTGTGAATTAAAATTAATGATTGCATGGGTTTTAAATTATCATTATTTGTACATAGTTTTGGAAGGTTTTAAAACGTAAAAACCGTTGGCTTCTGGGGCTCTGCCCCAGACCCCGATGGGGGAGCTTACAGCGCTCCCCCATACCCCCTAGCTGTGAGTGTTTGGGGTCCCGCCCACAAGCGTGCCCCCCCCCCTCCTAAGTCCGCCGCTGAAGTTTATCATACCTTGATGATCCCGGCGCCGCCCTACTGGTCTTATTTGTATGTGTGATTAATACTTGTATCTACGATAGTTAATTCTGTTATTCTTTAATATTATTGTTATCGTACGTTATTTTTTCCAGAACAATGTGGCTCGTCTATATCGTCGGAAGAACCATTTCGATCAGGATCAAGATCGGCAACAGAATCATTCCCATCTGCCATTTTCGCGGCGCATGCAGCACGGGAGAATACATTAGAATAATCTACGATCGTACGATAGAAATTTCTATCGTACGATCGTAGATTATTCGAATGTATTCTCACGTGCTGCATGCGCCGCGAAAATGGCAGATGGGAATGATTCTGTTGCCGATCTTGATCCTGATCGAAATGGTTCTTCCGACGATATGGACGAGCCACAGTGTTCTGCCGATACCCCACCTAAGAAGCGACCCCGTCCGCAGTACAAAACAAAGTGGCAGCAAAACTGGGCATCCAAATACCCTTGCATCACAAAAAAAGTCTGAGACCCTAGCGGAGTGCAGTGTCTGCTTTCGAGCATTTAACTTTGACCATCAAGGTGAAAGAGACATCCTGCGTCACCTCGGTGGAGCTGACCATATAAAACGTACCAAAGAGTTGGAAAAGGTCAGCGAAATTGATAATGTTCAAACAGAAAGCTGGTGATGATGGAAAGCAGGTATGTATTTAATTCAGCTTGTAAAATGAGATTTTTGATTTGGATACTATTCCTCATGCAGGTCATAAAAGCTGAGGAACCCTTCTCACTAAATGTTGATGGTAGCAATGACAATGATTTATTTAAGATGTACCCACTCTGTGTTAGAGTTTTTGATGTCAACAGGGGCCATGTGTGTCTCAGATCATGTGTGCTTCCAGTGTTTCAACTGCTGATGGCATTTTCACTAAGTTAGATGCTGCTTTAACCAAGCATAGCTTAGACTGGTCAAGGTGTGTGGGATTTTCTGTGGATAACACAAATGTAAATGTGGGCAAGAGAAATTCCATAATGACGAGAGTATTAGAAAGAAGTAAATCTGTTTATTTTATGGGTTGCCCTTGCCACATTATACATAACTGCGCAGGCTACAGCAGCAAGGTATTTGTGGAAGCTGTGAAATGTGATTTGGGAGATATGGCTGAACATTGATGTCTATTTTTGGTTCGATTATTCATCAAAGAGAAAGAATCTGCTTGCTGAATTTTGTCAGTTTTGTGATATAGAGTACAGGAAGATAATAAAGTATATGAGCATCCGATGGTTGAACCTTGAGTCTGTAGTTCTACGTCTTTTGAAGCAGTATGCAGCGCTTAAGTCCTATTTTGAGTCAGAGGAAGAATGTGAACAAGATAGATTGTGTAGGTTAACATTCTACCTGTCTGCAAACTTGATGTTTCAGAGGACTGCACCTATGATCCACTTGGTAAGAGGCTCATTATTCTCCTGATTAGGAAAACAATGGGAAAGTTCATTAGACCTGAATTACTGACAGTTTCAGATGATGAACTAGTGCAGATAGATTTTGGAAATCCAGAGAATCAACTTGCACAAAACCAATTGTTTATTGGCTTCACTACTAGACAGGTCTTGAATAGGCTGGCTGCTGATACAATTGAATTAACCTTGGTTAACTCGTTAACCGTCATTCAAAAATTTCCCTCTGAAGCACGAGGTTCTGCACCATGCGTCTTTCTGCAACTTTGAATTAAGAATGGAAGCTGAGATTTCATCAATAGAATTCTTCATTGAGAGGTATCCTGTGTTTTGAAAGCTTGAACTTGGATGACCTGCATGATGAATTTGTTTTATACAAAACATCTCCTGATTTAACACCTGAAATCATGAAGTTAGCAACTGTGACAGAAACAATTGGCCAGGATTTTCTTAGGATGGATATCATCTGGGATCACCTCTCAAAAGTAAAAGATGCCTCAAGAAATTTCAAATTCCCTATCATATCTAGAGTTGCCAAATTAGTTTTGACTATTCCACATAGCAATGCAGATGCAGAAATGGTGTTTAGCATCATTGGGAAGAACAAAGTAAAGAGCAGGTCAGATCTGGCACTTGAGGGTACTCTGTCGTCCTTAAAAACCTATAAAGTAAATCAGTTTCTTTATGAGCACTGCTACCAGTTTGAACCAAGCACAGTACTGCTTGATAAAGCAAAGAAAGCTACTACTACTGCCTACAACAAGGCTCATCAGTGAAGATCATTGGCTGCCTGTTTAGGTTCCTATAGATGCTGGATGCATTTGTGTACTTCTTGTCAGTTCGGTTATTTGTTTACGTTTCATTTTCATAAAACAACAGATATATTAATTAACATTTACATGCATACATGTACATATCATTTGTTTGTTATCATGGGATTGATGCCAATCGAGCCGGAGGGCTTTCTATAATAATAGATAATAATATACACTGTTACGAATCTCCGTCTACAAACGTCTTAGACTTTGGGGACACGTTCTCGGACGCTTTAAGAGATAGACTGGTATGTGGCATGCGGATGGGGCGGTGCAAAAGCGACTCCTAGGCAAGGCAGACTTGACATTTGCGAAGGCTCTAGAAGTTGCAGAACTTGAAGAGATGGCAGCAAGGGATGCGGCTCAGCTGCACGAAGGCCAGCCAAAGGATGTCCACTGCATGTCAGGGCCACCCAGGCGAGGGGGAAATAGAGATAATCCTGGGACACCTACCGGGCCATGCTATCGCTGTGGGAGAAACCACTTACCAAACCAATGCAGGTTCCAGTGGGAGCGCTGTAGGTTTTGCAAGTTACAAGGTCATGCTGAGAGGGTGTGCAGAAAGAAAATGAAGGCAGAGAGCATGAGGGAGGCATCATGGATCAAGGAACTAAAAGGAGACAGTATAGGTCTGACACTGAAGACAGCACAGATGGGGAAGCGCTTCATGGAATGGAAGTCTCATCCGGCAATCCACTCAAACAGTGGAAGGCACACAAACCAATGTATGTTCAGGTAATAATGGTGGGGAGATAACAGTGCAAGTAGCTAAAAATGAAACAGTGGAACGCCTAAAGCTGGTGGTGGTGGATGGGCTGGGACCCCCGTTGATGGGTCGGAACTGGTTAAACCGGATTCCCATAGACTGGGGGGAGATTAAGGTTCTGAGGGCAGGTGATGAGAAGCAAAGTAGAACACTGCGATTGAAGAGGTTGCTAGAAACGTATCCTGGAATACAGAAAGAACAAGGAACGCTCAAGGGAACCAAGGCACATCTACCATTGAAGGAAGGGGCAACCCCAGTGTTCCTAATAGGCCAGACCAGTACCTTACAGTTTGCGGACAAGAGTGGAGAAGGAAGAGGAGGGAATCATTGCACCGGTGTCTACCAGTGATGGGGCTACCCCCGTGGTGGTTGCACCTAAGAAGGATGGGTCAATTCGGCTGTGTGGAGATTTTAGAATGACAGTGAATCAAGCCATAAAGGTCGACAAGTACCCCTTGCCGTTGATCGAAGACATATTTGCGTCGCTGGGTGGAAGCACAATGTTCAGTAAGGTGGATCTCCGGCATGCCTACCTGCAAATGGAACTTGAAGAACAGGCAAAGGAACTCTGCACCCTTAATACGCATAAGGGGCTGTATAGATATAACAGATTACCGTTTGGAGTGTCCTCAGCGCAGCATTGTGGCAGCGCACTATGGAACTGATACTACAGGGGATTCCAAAAACGCAATGCTTGCTTGATGACATAATAGTTGCAGGCTCCAGTGAGGAGGAACACTTCCACATTCTGGAGCAAGTGCTGGAAAGACTAGAGAGGCACAATTTAGCAATCAATATGGACAAGTGTGCATTTTTCCAGACAAGCTGGAGTTCTGTGGACACCGCATCGATGCAGATGGGCTACATAAGACACAAGGGAAGATTAGAGCCATCACGGAGGCACCAGTGCCAAGAGATGTCTCCCAATGCAAGCATTTTTGGGCTTAGTAAACTACTACAATCGGTTTCTGCCAAATCTGGCTAATACACTGGCCCCACTACATCAGCTCCTGCAGAAGAATACCAAGTGGTGTTGGTCTAAGGAATGCACTGAGTCCTTCGCAAAGGTTAAGAATGCGATTGCATCAGACTTGGTTTTCACACACTTCAACCCAAGAATGCCATTGGTACTCGCTTGTGATGCGAGTGCCTACAGTCTGGGAGCAGTCCTGTCCCATACATCAGACTTAGGTCATGAAAACCAATAACATTTGCATCTAGGACATTGTCGAAAGCAGAATGCAATTATTCTCAGAACGAAAAGGAAGCATTTGCACTGGTGTGGGGGATTAAATGCTTTCAATAGTACCTATATGGCAATTAACCACTTTACATTGATAACCGATCATCAGCCCTTCAATCCTACACCCGGACAACGCACTCCCATCTGTGACGGAAGCCCGACTACAGAGGTATGCACTACTATTATCGGAGTACACATTTCACATTTGGTATAGAAGTACACACTGCCATGGGAATGCAGATGCAATCTCCCGTCTACCCCTGACGGAAGCTACAGAGGTGGAAAGGCAAGACAGGGAAGAGTTGGACGATTGTCCAGAATTCAGACTCAACCAACTGGAGCAGATTCCAGTGACGACTGCAGTGTTACGAGATGCAACTGCCAAGGATTCTGTGTTATCGAGGGTGTTAAAGTATATCCAAGTTGGTTGGCCAGTGGACATACCAGAAGAACTGAAATCATTCCGAGATAAGAGAGGAGAACTCGCGCCGGAACAAGGCTGCCTACTATTGGGGATTAGGGTGGTAATACCTGCCAGTCTACAAAGAAAGGTGTTGGATGAAATTCATGATGGACATCTTGGAGTGGTGAAAATGACATGTATGGTGGCCAAGAATTTACCAGGATATTGAGTTCAGCACTAAGAACTGTGATGGTTGCAGGCTGGTTAAACATGACCCCAAGTTGTCATCGGTACACCCTTGGACTGGAATAAGGAGACAAGAACTAGTGAGGCTATATAGAAGCACTCAGATATGGTCACATGATGTCACTACACTCACAACATTACCCCAGGTCCTCTGGTTCTGATGACCAAAGTTGACAAAGCCATGGTGTGTGTGCGTTTGTGTGTGTGTGTGTGTCTGTGTGTGTGTGTGTCTGTGTGTGTGTCTGTGTGTGTGTGTGTGTGTGTGTGTGTGTGTGTGTGTGTGTGTGTGTACACAAGCGAAATGGACTGGCATAGGGAGGGGTGGACTGGTGAGGCTATAGTATAGAAGCACTCAGATAAGGTCACTTGATGTCACTGCACTCACCGCATTACCCCAGGTCCTCTGGTTTTGACGATAAAGTTGACAAAGCCATGGTGTGCCACTGTGCTCATGCGCACACATGCACACCAAAAGCTTTGTCATCCTTTTTCAACTTTGATCTGGATATATCCTGTTTTGCTGATGACTGACCTCATAGTTATTTAAATTTTATTTGTGAGTGCATTCATTCTTGTGCATGGATTCCTGTGTACTATATGATGGACTCCCATGTTTATCACATTTAGTTGAGAGGCACAAATTGTTCTATTTTGATCGATGGTACGTGTTGCAGAAAGTGGAGAATCTCTTATACATCAGGAGTATATGGTGGCTGGTGTAGACAGGCAGAATGAGAACGAGATGGCTAATGAGCAGGTGGAGCATGTGATGTCTAATGAGCTTGTGGTGTGTAATGAGCAGGTAGAGGATGAAATGGCTACTGAGGAGCTGGAGGACAGGATGGCTAGTGAGAGGGTGGAGGACATGATGGCTAGTGAGTGGGTGGAAGACATGATGGCTAGTGAGATGGAGGACAGTCAGAAGTTGGAGGATGAGGTTACTAGTGAGGAGGTGAAGGATGAGATGGGGGAGATACAAGTGGAGGACACATAAGCAGTTATGAAGTATGATTCATAGTAGAACATTGCATTGTCATTTCATATGTGAGACCAATTCTCGAATACAATACTCCAGTGTGGAATCCGTGGCTCATACAAGACATTAAATGTGTTGAAAGAGTTCAACGCTTTTTCACCAGAGCTCTTTTTTTACGAGTAAAGCTGCCTACTATGAGCTATACTGATCGTCTTGCTAATTTAGGTCTTCATTCATTGGAGTAATCCTTCTGACCCCTCACGTCTGGCAGTAAGAATGAAATACAGATTGAATGTAATTAAATTATTTAATTTTGCAGACTTGATTACCATGAATGTTGCTTACCTCCGAATTGGATGTCAAAACGACGGTTGTAAAGGTTTTACTGCACTTTTTGATCAGCTAATGACTAGGGTCCAAGGTAGTGTCTGAAACGTTACTGTTTTCATGCATGTGCACAACAATACCTTTGGAATTGGATACCTATATAGGTGCTGTCCAAGTATGACCAGCTTTTTGCAACAACTGTACATAAAGCCATGCATTTGCTGCTCAAAGGAATTATCTAATTATTGAGATAATTTGCCACATTATGTATTTGTTATGTACAGCCCGTGTGCGAATCTACTGATGGTCAGTATTATCTTCTAGTGTAGAAGAGCATCAAAGTAATAAGTATTATGGAATTGATGAAAATGTGGATTGACTCTTTCAGATTGAAGGTCCCCATGTGTAACAAATTCAATTTGTCCCAAGCATTGTTTGTTACATTTCTATCTTGCCAGGGTGTGTGAAAAGTGTAATCAGCATCTGGACATTCGTAGTCGGGAAGTAAAACATGTGTAGGAGAAAGCCGTAGTACTTTGAGACTAAAATCAGGCATGTACCGAGGTGGCTTCAAATACTACGCAGGCAATCGACAGATTGCGCAGATTCTAGCTGCGCGATCGATCGATTGCGCAGATTCTATAGCTGCGCGATCGATCGATTGCGCAAACTCAGCAGTGCACAATTCGTCTATCGCGCAATTCCTATAGTTGCGCAATCGATCGATGAATGCGCGATCGACCGATAGGTGCGCAATCAATGGATCCCTCGATGGCGCAGCGCAATCGATGGATCGCGCAAATCCATAGATCGCGCGTAACATGCGTTACATATGGATATAATGGAAACTGCCTGAAGAGAATTAAGGAGGTGAGGATGGGAATTAGGCACTGAATTTCTTGTTGCAGCGTAAAAGCAAAATCCTTTCTAGCCTGTCAACATCAGTTCTCCACCTCTTTCTGTCACGGATTAGCTTCAATTGCGGAAAAAACACGTTCAGAAGGTGTACTTGATGCTGGAACAGCCAAATACTCAGTGGAGCTGGCTGCATATTAAATTCCCTGCATACCTCTTTTATGAATGGCTCCAGTGTCATGCATCGCTCCAACATGTAATAGGTGGAGTTCCATGGGGTAATGACATCTTTGCCGGATCACTGTTAAAGCTACTGAGTGGTTGTACTTTCCTTCTAAATCAGGGAGGACATCATCATTACATAATTCAAGCAATTTCTTGTCAGATTTCATTTTTTCCCTCTGCAATTGCTTTAGACATTCCAATGCTCTTCAACGGACATACGGGGAGCAAAGTGCTAGTAATTAATCCTGCATGAGACGAAGTGGCGGCCTCTTTCACATCATTGCTGGATCGTTCCTGCTTGCATTCCTTCAGATCTCTGGAGTAAGTGAAGGAACGATATTAAAAAGTTTTCACGCATACGAACAATTGTGAAGCAGCCTTAGTCTGGGGACCCAGACCTAAAATAAGTAGTCTGGTCCCCAGGCACACATAACTGCATACCCCAATAAAGTATTTGACACACAAGTTGTGTTCATCTGTCAAGTGCTTCACCATCAACTCTGGATATACATGTCATCCTTTTCTCCTGTTCACAGAGAACGCATAAACTCCATTCGTTGAACTGGGCGCCCGAGCCAACTTGAAGACTATGTGTTAAGAAACTTTGAACCGGATGGATGGTAAGCGCTTTTCACACAGCTGTCTGGTGGTTTTATCTTTTTAGAAACTGGTACAGCTATCGTTATGGGTTCTCGATATCGTCAGCCATTTTGCAGTACCGTAAGTGACCGGATAATATTTTTTACGGTCAGCCGTAAAATTCTGACCTACATTGACGGCCAGGCACATTGACGGCCCGCGGCCGATGTCTGGCCGGATGGCGTTCAGCACAAAAGGTGACAAATTTTGGCGGCTGCCGGACGGCCTAGGCTGGCCGCGGCAACACTGATGATGGGTTCATACCCGGACCGTGCCGCCGCCGACCCTATTACCTTCTTTCGTGCAGACTCAGCAGGGTTTTGCAAATTCATTGTTTGGCACAGTGTCAATTTGCTATCAATACACTGCATTAATTCATGGCTGACAATGATTAAAAAACAATGCAACTTGTATCAATGCGCATATGTTGTACAATTTTCTGTACCTCAGTAAATTCGACCGACAAATATGCATGCCTATGAGCGGAACCTTATTATTATTTCATGCAAGACGACTTACTCCATTGGGAAAAAATGTAAAGGTGCATCCTTTTGTGCATGCCATGGCAGATCTATCTGCACAAATATGACCATGTATTCATGCAGTATGCATGAATTCATCAATCGCAACATGCAGACTGAACAAAATTATAGAGTCAGGTGATGCAATATATCATGAACAAGCATTTTTATTTATACCTAAAACTTAACCAACCACTATTGTTTTGAATCGATTGTCTGAAAAAAGATGTCATTACGCGAGCATTTGATTCTGATGCTCTTTGCTTCATGTAAGTTCTGTATTATACTGTAATGCGCAAGCTGAGTCGGCGAAACGCGTGCATGCTTGAGAAACTCAGTGTACTGCACGTTATCGAGAATGAAGAACGCGCATAACGACAAATACCGGCACATCCGCATTTGTAGATCACATTTGTAAACGACAGATGATTTGTGTTTCACTGTTTATCATGGCCTAGTAAATCAAAATGTAGTACCCCCGTTCTGCATGCACGTTCTGCAATTGACGGATCGAATGTCCACATATGGGTCAGTTTCCGAGAATATGAAAAGTGGCGTATATATATATAAAGTTATAAAATGCTTCACGTTTGAATCGCTAAAACTCCATAACGGTTTAAGCTATAAATTCCTTATTTCGCACACTTCGTGCCACACCACTTCTCTCTACGAAAATCGACTTTGGTGTCTTACCCTTGCTCCTTGCCGACGTTGCAAAGCACAATACCCCGAGGGGTTCAAAATCCAGATAGCTCCCTGCATGCAGGAATGTCCAATTCGCTTCAAAATCGATATGCACGTAAAGGAGTCCTGTCACTATTGATTTCTGCAGATCGTCGATTTTTACCTCTTCCGTTATGGAGATACAGCAATGCAAAGTAAGTCCACGTTTCCCGCTCGAATCGCGCCTTTCTGTTTTTCTCCTTTTTTATCGGGAGAATGGAAGCGGTTCAGGGACTGAGAAAGGCGCGCTTCGAGCGGGAAACGTGGACTTACTTTGCATTGCTGTATCTCCATAACGGAAGAGGTAAAAATCACCGATCTGCAGAAATCAATGGTGACAGGACTCCTTTACGTGCATATCGATTATGAAGCGAATTGGACATTCCTGCAGGGAGCGACCTGGGGATTTTGAACCCCTCGGGGTATTGTGCTTTGCAACGTCGGCACGGAGCAAGGGTAAGACACAAAGTCGATTTTCGTAGAGAGAGCCCAGAGGGGTGTGGCACGACGTATTCGAAATAGAAGTTGATAACTTAAACCGTTATGGAGTTTTAGCGATTCAATTTTTTAATACATACGCCACTTTTCATTTTCTCGGAAACTGACCCATATAATTGTATAATAATTATACATATATATAGCGAAGGGCCATTTTCTCGGAAACTGACCCATAATTATGTATATAATTATTATAATTTATATGCATAATATATCGGCTCTTATATTGTACAGAAAAAGCTTGAGTACATTGGTTCATTTCCGGCCAGACGCAAAGTAAAACAATGAACCTTCCCCCTCCCCGCCCCTACGTACATGCATGCAGCTGTGAACCAATCCTAGGATATTATGCTAGCTAGTTGTAGCTAGACTGCTGATTTGTTTAAATACATCTCTCCATGATTAGATTAATCATTAAAAAGAATACTGTGCGCATGTGCGTGTATTGTGAATGTAATATTACGCTTACTTTTTATAATTTTCATTTTCCTTTTATTAGGTGTTCAATATTCGACTGCTCAAAGTAAGAACTTTTTGTACTAATGGTAATTTGACACGAAACCCTTTCAGCTTGCACTACGAACGGAGATATCCGTCTCGTTGGAAGTACCTACAGCGGTAGAGTGGAAGTGTGCTACAACGGTGCGTGGGGAACAGTGTGCGATGACCTATGGGATAACACAGATGCAGCAGTTGTTTGCAGACAGCTTGGTTATGCAGGTCAGATTACAATAAAAAGAACATACTAATCATTATCTTGGATTGGTCTGCATGGATTGCTGCCAGCATTGATAACCCTTTCATTTTCATGTGCATGTATACATATATGCATTCACATGTACATGTTATGCCCGAATGTTCTTGGAGGGCCTTCAACATTATTGTTATCACGGCGAAGTGGTACGGTTGGATGAGGAACGGGTGCGGAGTGGTCTTAGGAAACATGTTGATTATGATGCATGCAACAGACTTTTCTAAGCGGGTAAATGTGCGCAACTGCGCGTGCATGCATATATGCATTTGTATTGTACGATGGCCATGCTGGTACGTGCAATATCTATATCCTACATTCAGCGAGTCATTAGTTCCATGTTTAACACATGCATGGCAACATTTCCGCGAAAATGAAGCTAGTGCATACATCATAAAATTCCAATATGCACAATATAGAAATGTAACGCTTGAGCTGAAATGTATGGCTAATTAAAAATTCAGTGCTTTACAACTTCATGACAGAAACTCCGATTCTCAGTGCGTAAGAAGCAATGTGTCGAGTACATTTCAGACTTCTAGATTATCAAAAAGTTGAAATCTTGAAAAGCATGCCCTTTTCGCGGAATCGCCAATTAATTATAACATATTGAACCAAAATAAAAAGCATTTGATTTCATAAAATTAAAATGTACAGGTGATTAACACAATTATTATAAAGTCGCTAGGCAGTAGAACTTGTCAACCAGCAAATCATAAAGGGAACCGAGGGACGACCCAAACACTGAACCATAGATATAAAAGAGTAGGCTGAACTTAACATGATGCAAAACAGGTTTGAGTGTATCTTTCATTGCGTGACTAAAACGTATTAATTGCCTAATTAGCCGCCATGTTGGTGCTCGCCTCTAATACTTTAGTATTGAAGCCGAGCACCAACATGGCGGCTAATTTGGAAATGAATCATGTTAACGCCCTCGCGTCACGTGACCGTGAAACATGCTGTACCAGAATGACGTTTCTCTCATTATCAGGCGGTACCGGAATACAGGCGTACGGAGGTGGAACGGGCACAATACTACTCGATGATGTTGGCTGCACTGGGAGCGAGTCCCGACTGTGGCAGTGTACAAACCGTGGCATTGGTGTGCATAACTGTGTCCATTCTGAGGATGCAGGTGTCACGTGCACAGCTGTTCGTAAGTCAGTGAGAATTTATATTACTTATTGCATAGCATGCAAATGCTTTTTTTTTTATTATTACTTCATGCATGTTATTAATTACCATGTTGACAGTTCACTTTAACCCTACGTTTTCAGCGGATACTACTGATAGAAACAAATAAACTGGCATTACCATGGCTAGCATAACAAGGGTGTATTTTTTGTATGCTAAATTGTCTTCATTTCTGCATTCACCTTATTTTTTTCTCAATTTGCTTTTTGAACAACTATAATTGCGTTCCATGCCTTCGATCTCTAAGAAATTCTCGTAGAGCAGGGTCATAGGGAATGACCCAAAACACCTATGCACCAGCTTAATTAAAGCCAGGGGTACGCTCATGTAAGCATAAAATATTAATTATTAAGAACCATATATTTATTGTTACATGAATCATAAAATACATGTAACATTAATAGATTGAGGGAACAACTTGTATGGTCATGGTCGTATACATGTAGGCCCTATAGGCCCAAATACTAGTCAGGTCTTTCCCAATTGAATAATCTAGTAGCATCATGATTTCTTAGAAAACAATTATTATTATACAATAATTATGAGTATAACGTGGACTATGAATCCCTAGCATCCAATCTCTTAATTGCACATTCAGCTTGCAGCACAACTGGAAGTGTGCGTCTTGTGGCTGGAACATCAACACTGATACCTTTGATATCTTAACTCAAATAAAGTTGATTGGTATCTCTTGGCAGATGGTTTGAAGGCATATGATGATGATGACGTTTGCCAATGCTTTTCGGAATGTACCTCTGTTAACACATCAGACAAGGCATGGCTACAGGCCCAGTTAAGCCTCAGCAGGGGTAGTGCTGGTTGCCTAATGACCAAGAGACGTTTTGGTAGAGTACTGTCACCTTGTTACCTGGCAAGTAGAGATGGGAAGTGGATGGGGATCAGAGAAGAAGGACACGACCAGCTGATGTCCTGATTCCTAATTGGTCATTAAGCAAGCCAGCTGCACTTGACCTTACTGTGGCATCATCCCCTCAATATCAAAATTTTGTCTGAAGCAAGTGCGACAGCTGGGTCTGCAGCATATGCAGCAGAACAAAGAAGAATAGTGCAAATGACCCCACAGTGCAATGAGCTGGGTTGGGTATGTATCCCCCCTTGTAGTTGAGCATTATGGGTGTTGGGGATGGAAGCCAAGCAAACACTATCCTAACTTGGATCACATTTAGCTTCTCAGCTGCGCTGTTCCAAATCCCAGGCTATCACCCAATTCTATGGCAAACTCAGCATAACTTTAATACAGGCCAATGCTAGATCTTTGCTAGCAGACCAATTCTTAATATAGATTCTTGTGTTTGTGTCTCATTATTATTATGATTGCATAGATTTTCAAATCCAATTAATTTCATTACGACATGATAATTTGGAAAATATTAGGTTTGATCAGAATAATAACACCAACTATATTTTTTGTGTACAACTATATTAAAACAACACACATAGAAACATACACTTTTCAATTTGAATATGGGTAACCAATTTATAGAAGAAACCACCATTTTATGGAAACTACCTGTATGATTAACCAATCAGCTTCAGATGTAAATGAATGCCTCACTAACAATGGAGGGTGTGCTCAGATATGCACCAATACTGTTGGAAGCTTCACATGTTCCTGCAACACTGGCTACACTCTTGGTGCTGATGCAAGATCATGTGTGGGTAAGTGAACTATTACAATTTGAGGAAGACTACAGTTTGCATTTTGTCTTACTGGATGAATAAATAAATTTGTGTCATAGACCTGGACGGTTTAGTTGCTAAGCAAAAGAAAATCTATCAAACTCATGAGCTTAGAACAAGTGGCAAAATAACACCTCATTGCTAAGTGCGTTATATTTCTTTGATGTGTTATGATTGCAAACCATTGCAGTTATTGTGGAAGTATGTATGTATTATGCCCCCCCCCCCCCCCCTCTCTCCCCAGTGCATGTTTACATAAACATAAGTGAACAATAATAGTAAATTATTGAATTTCCCTTGTACTAATTTACATGTACCTCAAACGAATGCCTAACTGACAATGGAGGGTGTGCAGAAATACAATCAGATCAGATATTTTACGTGTTTTGAGCAAGACATTAGAGTGCACATTGTCCTATACATCTTAAAAGCAAAGATAGTTTGAAATTTATCTTTCTGAACTCAAAACATTTTGATGCCAAATTAATTGTATTTCATTGTGATATGGTAATTTAGTTTGGTCAGAATAATAGTGCCGATGTTTATGAAACTAGTGACCTGCACCACTGGGAGCATTCGTCTTGCTGGAGGGACAGCTCAAAATGGAAGAGTGGAAGTGTGCAACAGTGGTTCATGGGGCACCGTGTGTGATGACTCGTGGGATAACACAGATGCTATCGTTGCCTGCAGACAGCTTGGATATGCAGGTAAAAAATCATGCACACTGTGTAATATTTATGCAAATATGTGATTTTCCAGTGTAATTGTATAAACGTTTATTCTTCAGCCTACAGTTCTTATTTAAGGCACTAACAATTCTAAGTGCAAACTCATGTATCCATAAGAGTAAGAGCACTTCGTTTCATTTCCCCATATAGTGCTGCAGGCCAAACAATTTCAATGACTGGCAAAATCAATTCCATTACATCATATTTTGTAATTTCTGACACTATTTACATAACATAGTGCCATTATCGCCAACTAAGTACCAAATCAGTGCCATTTCAGTGCAAACAATGCCACAACTGGCCAAATCAATTGTATTTAGTTCAGTAGAATATACTGTTCTAGTTTTTTTTTTTTTCAGTTAAGTAACTTGACACTATTTCTAAATGCATATGAGTGCATGAATATTCTGGTTGATGTAATATACCACCCATGTGATGTAATATAATTATTGTGTAAATGTGCACTGTACCAATATGCATTTAGTACAGAAAATGTTGATGCCTTCCACATAGGTGGTGGTACAGCTTTGTCTTTTGCATACTATGGGCAAGGAACTGGATCCATATGGTTGGATGATGTTGGCTGTGTTGGTACTGAGGCAAGGCTATGGGACTGTGCCAACAGTGGAATTGGTATACACAACTGCCTTCACTCTGAAGATGCTAGTGTGCAGTGTTCAGGTTTGTTTTATGGCCACAATGTTGTTGAATTATGGTTGAGTACAGCTATGTTAAAACAACACATATACTTTTCAATTTGAATATGGGTAACCAATTTATAGAAGAAACCACCATTTTATGGAAACTACCTGTATGATTAACCAATCAGCTTCAGATGTAAATGAATGCCTCACTAACAATGGAGGCTGTGCTCAGATATGCACCAATACTGTTGGAAGCTTCACATGTTCCTGCAACACTGGCTACACTCTTGGTGCTGATGCAAGATCATGTGTGGGTAAGTGAACTATTACAATTTGAGGAAGACTACAGTTTGCATTTTGTCTTACTGGATGAATAAATAAATTTGTGTCATAGACCTGGACGGTTTAGTTGCTAAGCAAAAGAAAATCTATCAAACTCATGAGCTTAGAACAAGTGGCAAAATAACACCTCATTGCTAAGTGCGTTATATTTCTTTGATGTGTTATGATTGCAAACCATTGCAATTATTGTGGAAGTATGTATTATGCCCCCCCCCCCCCCCTCTCTCCCCAGTGCATGTTTACATAAACATAAGTGAACAATAATAGTAAATTATTGAATTTTCCTTGTACTAATTTACATGTACCTCAAACGAATGCCTAACTGACAATGGAGGGTGTGCAGAAATACAATCAGATCAGATATTTTACGTGTTTTGAGCAAGACATTAGAGTGCACATTGTCCTATACATCTTAAAAGCAAAGATAGTTTGAAATTTATCTTTCTGAACTCAAAACATTTTGATGCCAAATTAATTGTATTTCATTGTGATATGGTAATTTAGTTTGGTCAGAATAATAGTGCCGATGTTTATGAAACTAGTGACCTGCACCACTGGGAGCATTCGTCTTGCTGGAGGGACAGCTCAAAATGGAAGAGTGGAAGTGTGCAACAGTGGTTCATGGGGCACCGTGTGTGATGACTCGTGGGATAACACAGATGCTATCGTTGCCTGCAGACAGCTTGGATATGCAGGTAAAAAATCATGCACACTGTGTAATATTTATGCAAATATGTGATTTTCCAGTGTAATTGTATAAACGTTTATTCTTCAGCCTACAGTTCTTATTTAAGGCACTAACAATTCTAAGTGCAAACTCATGTATCCATAAGAGTAAGAGCACTTCGTTTCATTTCCCCATATAGTGCTGCAGGCCAAACAATTTCAATGACTGGCAAAATCAATTCCATTACATCATATTTTGTAATTTCTGACACTATTTACATAACATAGTGCCATTATCGCCAACTAAGTACCAAATCAGTGCCATTTCAGTGCAAACAATGCCACAACTGGCCAAATCAATTGTATTTAGTTCAGTAGAATATACTGTTCTAGTTTTTTTTTTTTTCAGTTAAGTAACTTGACACTATTTCTAAATGCATATGAGTGCATGAATATTCTGGTTGATGTAATATACCACCCATGTGATGTAATATAATTATTGTGTAAATGTGCACTGTACCAATATGCATTTAGTACAGAAAATGTTGATGCCTTCCACATAGGTGGTGGTACAGCTTTGTCTTTTGCATACTATGGGCAAGGAACTGGATCCATATGGTTGGATGATGTTGGCTGTGTTGGTACTGAGGCAAGGCTATGGGACTGTGCCAACAGTGGAATTGGTATACACAACTGCCTTCACTCTGAAGATGCTAGTGTGCAGTGTTCAGGTTTGTTTTATGGCCACAATGTTGTTGAATTATGGTTGAGTACAGCTATGTTAAAACAACACATATACTTTTCAATTTGAATATGGGTAACCAATTTATAGAAGAAACCACCATTTTATGGAAACTACCTGTATGATTAACCAATCAGCTTCAGATGTAAATGAATGCCTCACTAACAATGGAGGCTGTGCTCAGATATGCACCAATACTGTTGGAAGCTTCACATGTTCCTGCAACACTGGCTACACTCTTGGTGCTGATGCAAGATCATGTGTGGGTAAGTGAACTATTACAATTTGAGGAAGACTACAGTTTGCATTTTGTCTTACTGGATGAATAAATAAATTTGTGTCATAGACCTGGACGGTTTAGTTGCTAAGCAAAAGAAAATCTATCAAACTCATGAGCTTAGAACAAGTGGCAAAATAACACCTCATTGCTAAGTGCGTTATATTTCTTTGATGTGTTATGATTGCAAACCATTGCAGTTATTGTGGAAGTATGTATGTATTATGCCCCCCCCCCCCCCCTCTCTCCCCAGTGCATGTTTACATAAACATAAGTGAACAATAATAGTAAATTATTGAATTTCCCTTGTACTAATTTACATGTACCTCAAACGAATGCCTAACTGACAATGGAGGGTGTGCAGAAATACAATCAGATCAGATATTTTACGTGTTTTGAGCAAGACATTAGAGTGCACATTGTCCTATACATCTTAAAAGCAAAGATAGTTTGAAATTTATCTTTCTGAACTCAAAACATTTTGATGCCAAATTAATTGTATTTCATTGTGATATGGTAATTTAGTTTGGTCAGAATAATAGTGCCGATGTTTATGAAACTAGTGACCTGCACCACTGGGAGCATTCGTCTTGCTGGAGGGACAGCTCAAAATGGAAGAGTGGAAGTGTGCAACAGTGGTTCATGGGGCACCGTGTGTGATGACTCGTGGGATAACACAGATGCTATCGTTGCCTGCAGACAGCTTGGATATGCAGGTAAAAAATCATGCACACTGTGTAATATTTATGCAAATATGTGATTTTCCAGTGTAATTGTATAAACGTTTATTCTTCAGCCTACAGTTCTTATTTAAGGCACTAACAATTCTAAGTGCAAACTCATGTATCCATAAGAGTAAGAGCACTTCATTTCATTTCCCCATATAGTGCTGCAGGCCAAACAATTTCAATGACTGGCAAAATCAATTCCATTACATCATATTTTGTAATTTCTGACACTATTTACATAACATAGTGCCATTATCGCCAACTAAGTACCAAATCAGTGCCATTTCAGTGCAAACAATGCCACAACTGGCCAAATCAATTGTATTTAGTTCAGTAGAATATACTGTTCTAGTTTTTTTTTTTTTCAGTTAAGTAACTTGACACTATTTCTAAATGCATATGAGTGCATGAATATTCTGGTTGATGTAATATACCACCCATGTGATGTAATATAATTATTGTGTAAATGTGCACTGTACCAATATGCATTTAGTACAGAAAATGTTGATGCCTTCCACATAGGTGGTGGTACAGCTTTGTCTTTTGCATACTATGGGCAAGGAACTGGATCCATATGGTTGGATGATGTTGGCTGTGTTGGTACTGAGGCAAGGCTATGGGACTGTGCCAACAGTGGAATTGGTATACACAACTGCCTTCACTCTGAAGATGCTAGTGTGCAGTGTTCAGGTTTGTTTTATGGCCACAATGTTGTTGAATTATGGTTGAGTACAGCTATGTTAAAACAACACATATACTTTTCAATTTGAATATGGGTAACCAATTTATAGAAGTAACCACAATTTTATGGAAACTACCTGTATGATTAACCAATCAGCTTCAGATGTAAATGAATGCCTCACTAACAATGGAGGCTGTGCTCAGATATGCACCAATACTGTTGGAAGCTTCACATGTTCCTGCAACACTGGCTACTCTCTTGGTGCTGATGCAAGATCATGTGTGGGTAAGTGAACTAATTTATAACAATTTGAGCAAAAATACAGTTTGCATTTTGTTCTACTGGGGTAGACTAAGCCAAAACTCTACACCAGAAATATGCATCATGGACCATTTCAGTGTTAAAGCAAAAGAAAGTCTAGCATTCTATTTCAAACTCATGAGCTCAGAACAAGTGGCAAATTTATTACCTACCTCATTGCTAGGTTGTATAATTTGTGCTTTGATTGCAATGCCACAGCAATTGTTATGGAAGTGAGTATATCTTTTTATGACAACTACCTGCATGGTTAAACCAATCTACCTCAGATATCAATGAATGCCTCACTAACAATGGAGGGTGTGCTCAGATATGCACCAATACTGTTGGAAGCTTCACATGTTCCTGTAACACTGGCTACTCTCTTGGTGCTGATGCAAGATCATGTGTGGGTAAGTGAACTAATAACAATTTGAGCAAAAATACAGTTTGCATTTTGTTCTACTGGGGTAGACTAAGCCAAAACTCTACACCAGAAATATGCATCATGGACCATTTCAGTGTTAAAGCAAAAGAAAGTCTAGCATTCTTTTTCAAACTCATGAGCTCAGAACAAGTGGCACATTTATTACCTACCTCATTGCTAGGTTGTATAATTTGTGCTTTGATTGCAATGCCACAGCAATTGTTATGGAAGTGAGTATATCTTTTTATGACAACTACCTGCATGGTTAACCCAATCTACCTCAGAAATAAATGAATGCCTCACTAACAATGGAGGGTGTGCTCAGATATGCACCAATACTGTTGGAAGCTTCACATGTTCCTGCAACACTGGCTACTCTCTTGATGCTGATGCAAGATCATGTGTGGGTAAGTGAACTATTACAATTTGAGGAAGACTACAGTTTGCATTTTGTCTTACTGGGTGAGTAAATAAATTCTACAATATGTGTTGTAGAACTGGACGGTTTAGTTGCTAAGCAAAAGAAAATCTATCAAACTCATGAGCTTAGAACAAGTGGCAAATTAACACCTCATTGCTAAGTGTGTTATATTTCTTTGATGTGTTATGATTGCAAACCATTGCAATTATTGTGGAAGTATGTATTATGCCCCCCCCCCCCCCCTCTCTCCCCAGTGCATGTTTACATAAACATAAGTGAACAATAATAGTAAATTATTGAATTTCCCTTGTACTAATTTACATGTACCTCAAACGAATGCCTAACTGACAATGGAGGGTGTGCAGAAATACAATCAGATCAGATATTTTACGTGTTTTGAGCAAGACATTAGAGTGCACATTGTCCTATACATCTTAAAAGCAAAGATAGTTTGAAATTTATCTTTCTGAACTCAAAACATTTTGATGCCAAATTAATTGTATTTCATTGTGATATGGTAATTTAGTTTGGTCAGAATAATAGTGCCGATGTTTATGAAACTAGTGACCTGCACCACTGGGAGCATTCGTCTTGCTGGAGGGACAGCTCAAAATGGAAGAGTGGAAGTGTGCAACAGTGGTTCATGGGGCACCGTGTGTGATGACTCATGGGATAACACAGATGCTATCGTTGCCTGCAGACAGCTTGGATATGCAGGTAAAAAATCATGCACACTGTGTAATATGCAAATATGTGATTATCCAGTGTAATTGTATAAACATTTATTCTTCAGCCTACAGTTCTTATTTAAGGCACTAACAATTCTAAGTGCAAACTCATGTATCCATAAGAGTAAGAGCACTTCGTTTCATTTCCCCATATAGTGCTGCAGGCCAAACAATTTCAATGACTGGCAAAATCAATTCCATTACATCATATTTTGTAATTTCTGACACTATTTACATAAGATAGTGCCATTATCACCAACTAAGTACCAATATTAGCTAATGAAATCAGTGCCATTTCAGTGCAAACAATGCCACAACTGGCCAAATCAATTGTATTTAGTTCACTAGAATATACTGTTCTAGTTTTTTTTTCCGTTAAGTAACTTGACACTATTTCTAAATGCATATGAGTGCATGAATATTCTGGTTGATGTGATATACCACCCATGTGATGTAATATAATTATTGTGTAAATGTGCACTGTACCAATATGCATTTAGTACAGAAAATGTTGATGCCTTCCACATAGGTGGTGGTACAGCTTTGTCTTTTGCATACTATGGGCAAGGAACTGGATCCATATGGTTGGATGATGTTGGCTGTGTTGGTACTGAGGCAAGGCTATGGGACTGTGCCAACAGTGGAATTGGTATACACAACTGCGATCACTCTGAAGATGCTAGTGTGCAGTGTTCAGGTTTGTTTTATGGCCACAATGTTGTTGAATTATGGTTGAGTACAACTAAATTAAAACAACACACATAGAAACCTACACTTTTCAATTTGAATATGGGTAACCAATTTATAGAAATAACCACCATTTTATGGAAACTACCTGTATGATTAACCAATCAGCTTCAGATGTAAATGAATGTCTCACTAACAATGGAGGGTGTGCTCAGATATGCACCAATACTGTTGGAAGCTTCACCTGTTCCTGCAACACTGGCTACTCTCTTGGTGCTGATGCAAGATCATGTGTGGGTAAGTGAACTAATAACAATTTGAGCAAAATTACAGTTTGCAGTTTGTTCTACTGAGTTAGAATAAGCCAAAACTCTACACCAGAAATATTCATTTAAGTGTTAAAGCAAAAGAAATTCTAGCATTCTTTTTCAAACTCATGAGCTCAGAGCGAGTGGCAAATTTGCTTTATGTATAATTTGTGTTTTGATTGCAATGCCACAGCAATTGTTATATCTTTTTATGGCAACTACCTGCATTATTAAACCAAACTACCTCAGATTTCAATGAATGCCTCACTAACAATGGAGGGTGCGCTCAGATATGCACCAATACTGTTGGAAGCTTCACCTGTTCCTGCAACACTGGCTACTCTCTTGGTGCTGATGCAAGATCATGTGTGGGTAAGTGAACTAATTAATAACAATTAGAGCAAAAATACAGTTTGCATTTTGTTCTACTGGGGTAGACTAAGCCAAAACTCTACACCAGGAATATGCATCATGGACCATTTCAGTGTTAAAGCAAAAGGAAGTCTAGCATTCTATTTCAAACTCATTAGCTCAGAATAAGTGGCAAATTTATTACAGGTCTACCTCATTGCTAGGTAGCTTTTAACATAATTTGTGCTTTGATTGCAATGCCACAGCAATTGTTATGGAAGTGAGTATATCTTTTTATGACAACTACCTGCATGGTTAACCCAATCTACCTCAGATATAAATGATTGGTATACACAACTGGGATCACTCTGAAGATGCTAGTGTACAGTGCAGTACAGGTGGGGTTTTGGATGCTAAATTATGTCGGTTTATATGATTCCCATATAAATGTGTGTCTGCAGCATTCCAATGATCTCCAAACATTTTACTTTGAATTTCTTTAATTGATTCAGTTTTACATAGCCATTGAGTCCAGAGATAATACTATTGTGATTTATTATAGCAGATATATTCTCAAATGGTGTACACTGCATTAACTAGTACCAGTAGACAATATAACATATATAGTATATAGTTTCTACTATACCTATCCATAAAAGGTATTTTCTAGCTGCTCACTTTAAAGCTTACAGCACTGCTTTTTCAAGCCTTCAGGGGCTTGTATGACATCACCTGTAAGTTACAACATTTGCATCAGGTGGGATAAGAATAGACATGCAGAAAAATTCTCAACTGTATTATTTCAGAGTTGAACTGCAAGCGTAGAGAAGGCTAGAAGGATATCAGGGATACAGTATTTAACACACTGGGTAGCCACGATGCCACCATTTCTAACTTTTCGTGTACAGCTTGGATCCAAGACACTAATCCATTTGATTGTCATCATGTCATCATGTGATACCCTGCATGTTATTACACCACTTAACATATTCTCCCAACTATCTATTAGTGTGTGTAACTGGACAAATTCGTGTTCAGGATGGGTCAACATCCTTTAATGGCAGAGTGGAAGTGTGCTACAATGATGTTTGGGGAACAGTTTGTGATGACCTTTTCAATGATGTCGATGCTTCAGTGGCATGCAGACAGCTAGGGTACTCTGGTAAGCTGCATCTGTATATGTTTTGTCCAACATCATTTACTCAATCATTCATTTTCAGCTGGTGGCATTGTAGCGCCATTTACGTATTACCCTCAAGGAGCAGGTTCCATCTGGTTAGATAATGTTCAGTGCCTGGGTACAGAGTCTCGCCTGTTTGACTGTCCCAATGTTGGCATTGGAATTCATGACTGTACACATATAGAAGATGTTGGTGTTATGTGTGGTAAGTCACAGTACAGGGGGTGGAGTAGGAGTTGTGATGTTATTATTTGCATGAGGGCACCATTAAAATAGGTGCAATTCTGCTTGCATGAGTGTGACAACACTTGCTAAGGTTTCCTCATAATAGCCTACTCCATGACATGTGGTCATTTACAGTGAACCTTCCATCTGGAACATGGCACGTGTTTTTTTCCCTTTACTAAGCTCTCCTATGTTTACATTAATCATGATATGTCATTGCCGGTACCAGTGGTGCTCCTCAGGGTTCTGTTTTGGGTCCTTTTTTGTTTCTTCTTTGCATAAATGATCTTCCTGGTATCCTGCTCAGTGGAATTGGTATGAAGATCTATGCTGATGATGCAAATTTATACTATGCTCATAGTACTGATAATTCTGTTACGTTTACATCAAGCTAGTCCAAAAAACACTTCCAACTCATGGACACACTATGAAGTTGTCATCAATAGTACTGCCAAATGATTCCATCAGACTCAGTTCTTTCTCTGAACGAGTTTAACGATTTGGAATTGTCTCCTTGATGAAGTAGTTGCCTCTAAGTTTGCTGACTCTGAACATTCTCATGTTTAAGAGCTCTAAATGTCACTGATTTTTGTACACTAAACTCTTTTGCTAGCCTTGCAATTATGTAAGTACATCTAAGCCATACCAATACTTGCCTTATTTGCAATTTGCAATTAAATTCATTCATTCATTCATTCAACTTCATGTATGTGCTGGATAGTAAAATCACAAGCTGATAACAAACAAAAACCTTGGATGCATACTGCTGGTTACTATTCCTGATAAATTTGTATGCATTGAAGTGAATTACTTTGTATGGTTACTCTGACTCAGAAATAAATGAATGTCTGGCTAGCAATGGAGGGTGTGCTCAGATATGCACCAATACTGTTGGAAGCTTCACCTGTTCCTGCAACACTGGCTACTCTCTTGGTGCTGATGCAAGATCATGTGTGGGTAAGTGAACTAATTAATAACAATTGGAGCAAAAATACAGTTTGCATTTTGTTCTACTGGGGTAGACTAAGCCAAAACTCTACACCAGAAATATGCATCATGGACCATTTCAGTGATAAAACAAAAGAAATTCTAGCATTCTTTTTCAAACTCATGAGCTCAGAACAAGTGGCAAATTTATTACCTACCTCATTGTTAGGTTGTATAATTTGTGCTTTGATTGCAATGCCACAGCAATTGTTATGGAAGTGAGTATATCTTTTTATGACAACTACCTGCATGGTTAAACCAATCTACCTCAGATATAAATGAATGCCTCACTAACAATGGAGGGTGTGCTCAGATATGCATCAATACTGTTGGAAGCTTCACATGTTCCTGCAACACTGGCTACTCTCTTGATGCTGATGCAAGATCATGTGTGGGTAAGTGAACTATTACAATTTGAGGAAGACTACAGTTTGCATTTTGTCTTACTAGGTGAGTAAATAAATTCTACACCAGAAATATGTGTCATAGACCTGGAAGGTTTAGTTGCTAAGCAAAAGATAATCTATCAAACTCATGAGCTTAGTACAAGTGGCAAATTAACACCTCATTGCTAAGTGTGTTATATTTCTTTGATGTGTTATGATTGCAAACCATTGCAATTATTGTGGAAATATGTATATTGCCCCCCCCCCCCCCCCCCCCCCCCCCCTCTCCCCTCCCTCTTTCCCTGTGCATGTTTACTTAAACATACGTGAACAATAATAGTAAATTATTGAATTTCCCTTGTACTAAATTACATGTACCTCAATCGAATGCCTAACTGACAATGGAGGGTGTGCAGAAATACAATCAGATGTTTTACGTGTTTTGAGCAAGACATTAGAGTGCACATTGTCCTATACATCTTAAAAGCAAAGATATTTTGAAATCTTTCTGAACTCAAAACAATTGGATGCCAAATTAATTGTATTTGGAACGTTCTTTACGAAAATGGGTCTTGTGGATTTTACTTTATAACATAAAATTGAAATCGGTATAGCTTCCGTAATATTAACGTTATCGGGTTCCTATTTTTAACACAACATACCACGCCATTACAATATGTGAAAATCCATTTTGGTGTCTTACACATGCGGGGTACCGACGCTTCAAGGTCCGATACCCCGTAGGGTTCAAAACGGCCACATCTTCAGGTAAGAGTGTCCAAATCGGTTCAAAATAGGTACCTATGTAGAAGGGTCCTACCGCTATTGATTTGTTCTGTTCGTTAATTTTTGCTTTATCCGTTATGGAGATACAAGCGTGCAAAGAAATTGCATATTTCCCGGGCGTTACACGCCATTAACGTATTACGACTGGCTTCGAGGACGTCCTCGTAATACGTGAATGGCGCGTAACGCCCGGGAAATATGCAATTTCTTTGCACGCTTGTATCTCCATAACGGATAAAGCAAAAATTAACGAACAGAACAGAACAGGCTACTCTCTTGGTGCTGATGCAAGATCTTGAGTGGGTAAGTGAACTAATAACAATTTGAGCAAAAATACAGTTTGCATTTTGTTCTACTGGGGTAGACTAAGCCAAAACTCTACACCAGAAATATGCATCATGGACCATTTCAGTGTTAAAGCAAAAGAAAGTCTAGCATTCTTTTTCAAACTCATGAGCTCAGAATAAGTGGCAAATTTATTACCTACCTCATTGCTAGGTTGTTTTTAACATAATTTGTGCTTTGATTGCAATGCCACAGCAATTGTTATGGAAGTGAGTATATCTTTTTATGACAACTACCTGCATGGTTAAACCAATCTACCTCAGATATCAATGAATGCCTCACTAACAATGGAGGGTGTGCTCAGATATGCACCAATACTGTTGGAAGCTTCACCTGTTCCTGCAACACTGGCTACTCTCTTGGTGCTGATGGGAGGTCATGTGTGGGTAAGTGAACTAATTAATAACAATTAGAGCAAAAATACAGTTTGCATTTTGTTCTACTGGGGTAGGCTAAGCCTAAACTCTACACCAGAAATATGCATCATGGACCATTTCAGTGTTAAAGCAAAAGAAAGTCTAGCATTCTTTTTCAAACTCATGAGCTCAGAACAAGTGGCAAATTTATTACCGACCTCATTGCTAGGTTGTATAATTTGTGCTTTGATTGCAATGCCACAGCAATTGTTATGGAAGTGAGTATATCTTTTTATGACAACTACCTGCATGGTTAAACCAATCTACCTCAGATATCAATGATTGGTATACACAACTGTGATCACTCTGAAGATGCTAGTGTACAATGCAGAACTGGTGGGGTTTTGGATGCTAAATTATGTCGGTTTATATGAATCCCATATAAATGTATTTAAAGAGTGTGTCTGCAGCATTCCAATGATCTCCAAACATTTTACTTTGAATTTCTTTAATTGATTCAGTTTTACATAGCCATTGAGTCCAGAGATAATACTATTGTTATTTATTATAGCAGATGTATTCTCAAATGGTGTACACTGCATTAACTAGTACCAGTAGACAATATAACATATAATCAGCATATAGTTTCTACTATACCTATCCAAGAAAGGTTTTTTCTAGCTGCTCACTTTAAAGCTTGCAGCACTGCTTTTTCAAGCCTTCAGGGGCTTGTATGACATCACCTGTAAGTTACAACATTTGCATCAGGTGGGATAAGAATAGACATACAGAAAATTCTCAACTGTATTATTTCAGAGTTGAACTGCAAGCGTAGAGAAGGCTAGAAGGATATCAGGGATACAGTATTTAACACACTGGGTAGCCACGATGCCACCATTTCTAACTTTTTGTGTACAGCTTGGATCCAAGACACTAATCCATTTGATTGTCATCATGTGATACCCTGCATGTTATTACACCACTTAACATATTCTCCCAACTATCTATTAGTGTGCGTAACTGGACAAATTCGTGTTCAGGATGGGTCAACATCCTTTAATGGCAGAGTGGAAGTGTGCTACAATGATGTTTGGGGAACAGTTTGTGATGACCTTTTCAATGATGTCGATGCTTCAGTGGCATGCAGACAGCTAGGATACTCTGGTGAGCTGCATCTGTATATGTTTTGTCCAACATCATTTACTCAATCATTCATTTTCAGCTGGTGGCATTGTAGCGCCATTTACGTATTACCCTCAAGGAGCAGGTTCCATCTGGTTAGATAATGTTCAGTGCCTGGGTACAGAGTCTCGCCTGTTTGACTGTCCCAATGTTGGCATTGGAATTCATGACTGTACACATATAGAAGATGTTGGTGTTATGTGTGGTAAGCCACAGTACAGGGGGTGGGGTGGGAGTTGTGATGTTATTATTTGCATGAGGGCGCCATTAAAATAGGTGCAATTCTGCTTGCATGAGTGTGACAACACTTGCTAAGGTTTCCTCACAATAGCCTACTCCATGACATGTGGTCATTTACAGTGTACCTTCCATCTGGAACATGGCACGTGTTTTTTCCCTTTACTAAGCTCTCCTATGTTTACATTAATCATGATATGTCATTGCCGGTACCAGTTACCAGTGGTGCTCCTCAGGGTTCTGTTTTGGGTCTTTTTTTGTTTCTTCTTTGCATAAATGATCTTCCTGGTATCCTGCTCAGTGGAATTGGTATGAAGATCTATGCTGATGATGCAAATTTATACTATGCTCATAGTACTGATAATTCTGTTACGTTTACATCAAGCTAGCCTAACTTCTAGGATCGGCCTCTTTCCAGTCAACTCAAAACAGCCTTCAATTAGCATAATGCCATATCTCCAGTACCATTATGTCTTTCTGCGTCTCCCTAAAACGTTATGACAACTATGAGAGACATTGGAGTGTTCCTAATATCCTTCAGATTTGAAACCATCCACTCACTAGTAGACATGCAGCCCTCCTCAAAGGATTCCAAACATCACATGTTTGACTCTTGTCTACACCTTTAAAGTTTTAATGCATCCAATTCTTGAATACTGCTTCCTGTTTGGTTCTCATGGCTCCTCTGTAGGCATAAAATGTATTGAGGGAGTACAGCAATTTTTTTTTTCAAGAGAATGTGCTGTCCTATTAGAGTGTAGACTTGCTGTAGTCCAGCTTGTTCCTTGGAATATCGATATGCTATAAAATTGTGTATGGCCTAGGTAACCTCACTTTTAACAGTTTCTTAGTCCAAAAAACACTTCCAACTCATGGACACACTATGAAGTTGTCATCAATAGTACTGCCAAATGATTCCATCAGACTCAGTTCTTTCTCTGAACGAGTTTAACGATTTGGAATAGTCTCCTTGATGAAGTAGTTGCCTCTAAGTTTGCTGACTCTGAACATTCTCATGTTTAAGAGCTCTAAATGTCACTGATTTTTGTACACTAAACTCTTTTGCTGGCCTTGCAATTATGTAAGTACATCTAAGCCATACCAATACTTGCCTTATTTGCATATTTGCAATTAAATTCATTCATTCATTCATTCAACTTCATGTATGTGCTGGATAGTAAAATCACAAGCTGATAACAAACAAAAACCTTGGATGCATACTGCTGGTTACTATTCCTGATAAATTTGTATGCATTGAAGTGAATTACTTTGTATGGTTACTCTGACTCAGAAATAAATGAATGTCTGGCTAGCAATGGAGGGTGTGCTCAGATATGCACCAATACTGTTGGAAGCTTCACCTGTTCCTGCAACACTGGCTACTCTCTTGGTGCTGATGCAAGATCATGTGTGGGTAAGTAACTTGCTTGATAATATACTTATGATATAAAGCAAGACTATCTTAACCCATCATAAGCAAGAATCACAACTCTTGATCAAATGATTTCAAGGTTGATAAAAATTTATGTTATCACCTGTATTTTATTGCTGAGGCTCAAATATTTATTTAATCCATTTTGTTCTTACAAAGCCTGCATAATGGTGTTTTTTGCAGATGTAAATGAATGTCTAACTAGCAATGGAGGGTGTGCTCAGATATGCACCAATACTGTTGGAAGCTTCACATGTTCCTGCAACACTGGCTACTCTCTTGATGCTGATGCAAGATCATGTGTGGGTAAGTGAACTAATAACAGTTTGAGCAAAAATACAGTTTGCATTTTGTTCTACTGGGGTAGACTAAGCCAAAACTCTACACCAGAAATATGCATCATGGACCATTTCAGTGGTAAAGCAAAAGAAATTCTAGCATTCTTTTTCAAACTCATGAGCTCAGAACAAGTGGCAAATTTATTACCTACCTCATTGCTAGGTTGAATAATTTGTGCTTTGATTGCAATGCCACAGCAATTGTTATGGAAGTGAGTATATTATTTTATGACAACTACCTGCATGGTTAAACCAATCTACCTCAGATATAAATGAATGCCTCACTAACAATGGAGGGTGTGCTCAGATATGCACCAATACTGTTGGAAGCTTCACCTGTTCCTGCAACACTGGCTACTCTCTTGATGCTGATGCAAGATCATGTGTGGGTAAGTGAACTAATTAATAACAATTGGAGCAAAAATACAGTTTGCATTTTGTTCTACTGGGGTAGACTAAGCCAAAACTCTACACCAGAAATATGCATCATGGACCATTTCAGTGTTAAAGCAAAAGAAAGTCTAGCATTCTTTTTCAAACTCATGAGCTCAGAACAAGTGGCAAATTTATTACCTACCTCATTGCTAGGTTGTATAATTTGTGCTTTGATTGCAATGCCACAGCAATTGTTATGGAAGTGAGTATATCTTTTTATGACAACTACCTGCATGGTTAAACCAATCTACCTCAGATATCAATGAATGCCTCACTAACAATGGAGGGTGTGCTCAGATATGCACCAATACTGTTGGAAGCTTCACCTGTTCCTGCAACACTGGCTACTCTCTTGATGCTGATGCAAGATCATGTGTGGGTAAGTGAACTATTACAATTTGAGGAAGACTACAGTTTGCATTTTGTCTTACTAGGTGAGTAAATAAATTCTACACTAGAAATATGTGTCATAGACCTGGAAGGTTCAGTTGCTAAGCAAAAGATAATCTATCAAACTCATGAGCTTAGAACAAGTGGCAAATTAACACCTCATTGCTAAGTGTCTTATATTTCTTTGATGTGTTATGATTGCAAACCATTGCAGTTATTGTGGAAGTATGTATTATGCCGCCCCGCCCCCCCCCCCCCCCCCCCCCCCCTCTCTCCCTGTGTAAACATAAGTGAACATAAGTGAACAATAATAGTAAATTATTGAATTTCCCTTGTACTAATTTACATGTACCTCAAACGAATGCCTAACTGACAATGGAGGGTGTGCAGAAATACAATCAGATGTTTTACGTGTTTTGAGCAAGACATTAGAGTGCACATTGTCCTATACATCTTAAAAGCAAAGATATTTTGAAATCTTTCTGAACTCAAAACAATTTGATGCCATATTAATTGTATTTCATTGTGATATGGTAATTTAGTTTGGTCAGAATAATAGTGCCGATGTTTATGAAACTAGTGACCTGCACCACTGGGAGCATTCGTCTTGCTGGAGGGACAGCTCAAAATGGAAGAGTGGAAGTGTGCAACAGTGGTTCATGGGGCACAGTGTGTGATGACTCGTGGGATAACACAGATGCTACCGTTGCCTGCAGACAGCTTGGATATGCTGGTAAAAAATCATGCACACTGTGTAATATTTATGCATATATGTGATTTTCCAGTGTAATTGTATAAATGTTTATTCTTCAGCCTACAGTTCTTATTTAAGGCACTAACAATTCTAAGTGCAAACTCATGTATCCATAAGAGTAAGAGCACTTCGTTTCATTTCCCTATATTGTGCTGAAGGCCAAACAAATTCAATGACTGGCAAAATCAATTCCATTACATCATATTTTGTAATTTCTGACACTATTTACATAACATAATAGTCTTTCACCAAATAGGTGCCATTACCACCAACTAAGAACCAATATTAGCTAATGAAATCAGTGCCATTTCAGTGCAAACAATGCCACAACTGGCCAAATCAATTGTATATAGTTCACTAGAATATACTGTTCTAGTTTTTTTTTTTTTTCAGTTAAGTAACTTGACACTATTTCTAAATGCATATGAGTGCATGAATATTCTGGTTGATGTGATATACCACCCATGTGATGTAATAGAATAATTGTGTAAATGTGCACTGTACCAATATGCATTTAGTACAGAAAATGTTGATGCCTTCCACATAGGTGGTGGTACAGCTTTGTCTTTTGCATACTATGGGCAAGGAACAGGATCCATATGGTTGGATGATGTTGGCTGTGTTGGTACTGAGGCAAGGCTATGGGACTGTGCCAACAGTGGAATTGGTATACACAACTGCGATCACTCTGAAGATGCTAGTGTACAGTGTTCAGGTTTGTTTTATTGCCACAGTGTTGTTGAATTATGGTTGTGTACAACTATATTAAAACAACACACATAGAAACATACACTTTTCGATTTGAATATGGGTAACCAATTTATAGAAGTAACCACCATTTTATGGAAACTACCTGTATGATTAACCAATCAGCTTCAGATGTAAATGAATGCCTCACTAACAATGGAGGGTGTGCTCAGATATGCACCAATACTGTTGGAAGCTTCACATGTTCCTGCAACACTGGCTACTCTCTTGATGCTGATGCAAGATCATGTGTGGGTAAGTGAACTATTACAATTATAGCAAAAATACAGTTTACATTTTGTTCCACTGAGTTAGAATAAGCCAAAACTCTACACCAGAAATATGCATTATCATTTAAGTGTTAAAGCAAAAGAAATTCTAGCATTCTCATGAGCTCAGAACAAGTGGCAAATTTGCTTTTAACATAATTTGTGTTTTGATTGCAATGCCACAGCAATTGTTATATCTTTTTATGGCAACTACCTGCATTGTTAAACCAATCTACCTCAGATTTCAATGAATGCCTCACTAACAATGGAGGGTGTGCTCAGATATGCACCAATACTGTTGGAAGCTTCACCTGTTCCTGCAACACTGGCTACTCTCTTGGTGCTGATGCAAGATCATGTGTGGGTAAGTGAACTAATTAATAACAATTTGAGCAAAAATACAGTTTGCATTTTGTTCTACTGGGGTAGGCTAAGCCAAAACTCTACACCAGAAATATGCATCATGGACCATTTCAGTGTTAAAGCAAAAGAAAGTCTAGCATTCTTTTTCAAACTCGTGAGCTCAGAACAAGTGGCACATTTATTACCTACCTCATTGCTAGGTTGTATAATTTGTGCTTTGGTTGCAATGCCACAGTAATTGTTATGGAAGTGAGTATATCTTTTTATGACAACTACCTGCATGGTTAAACCAATCTACCTCAGATATCAATGATTGGTATACACAACTGTGATCACTCTGAAGATGCTAGTGTACAATGCAGAACAGGTGGGGTTTTGGATGCTTAATTATGTCGGTTTATATTAATCCCATATAAATGTATTTAAAGAGTGTGTCTGCAGCATTCCAATGATCTCCAAACATTTTACTTTGAATTTCTTTATTTGATTCAGTTTTACATAGCCATTGAGTCCAGAGATAATACTATTGTTATTTATTATAGCAGATGTATTCTCAAATGGTGTACACTGCATTAACTAGTACCAGTAGACAATATAACATATATAGTATATAGTTTCTACTATACCTATCCAAAAAAGGTATTTTCTAGCTGCTCACTTTAAAGCTTACAGCACTGCTTTTTCAAGCCTTCAGGGGCTTGTATGACATCACCTGTAAGTTACAACATTTGCATCAGGTGGGATAAGAATAGACATACAGAAAAATTCTCAACTGTGTTATTTCAGAGTTGAACTGCAAGCGTAGAGAAGGCTAGAAGGATATCAGGGATGCAGTATTTAACACACTGGGTAGCCACGATGTAAAAGTAGCCATCATTTCTAACTTTTCGTGTACAGCTTGGATCCAAGACACTAATCCATTTGATTGTCATCATGTGATACCCTGCATATTCTTAATCCACTTAACATATTCTCCCAACTATCTATTAGTGTGTGTAACTGGACAAATTCGTGTTCAGGATGGGTCAACATCCTTTAATGGCAGAGTGGAAGTGTGCTACAATGATGTTTGGGGAACAGTTTGTGATGACCTTTTCAATGATGTCGATGCTTCAGTGGCATGCAGACAGCTAGGGTACTCTGGTGAGCTGCATCTGTATATGTTTTGTCCAACATCATTTACTCAATCATTCATTTTCAGCTGGTGGCATTGTAGCGCCATTTACGTATTACCCTCAAGGAGCAGGTTCCATCTGGTTAGATAATGTTCAGTGCCTGGGTACAGAGTCTCGCCTGTTTGACTGTCCCAATGTTGGCATTGGAATTCATGACTGTACACATATAGAAGATGTTGGTGTTATGTGTGGTAAGTCACAGTACAGGGGGTGGAGTAGGAGTTGTGATGTTTTTTGTTGCATGAGGGCGCCATTAAAATAGGTGCAATTCTGCTTGCATGAGTGTGACAACACTTGCTAAGGTTTCCTCATAATAGCCTACTCCATGACATGTGGTCATATACAGTGTACCTTCCATCTGGAACATAGCTCATGTTTTTTTCCCTTTACTAAGCTCTCCTATGTTTACATTAATCATGATATGTCATTGCCGGTACCAGTTACCAGTGGTGCTCCTCAGGGTTCTGTTTTGGGTCCTATTTTGTTTCTTCTTTGCATAAATGATCTTCCTGGTATCCTGCTCAGTGGAATTGGTATGAAGATCTATGCTGATGATGCAAATTTATACTATGCTCATAGTACTGATAATTCTGTTACGTTTACATCAAGCTAGCCTAACTTCTAGGATCGGCCTCTTTCCAGTCAACTCAAAACAGCCTTCAATTAGCATAATGCCATATCTCCAGTACCATTATGTCTTTCTGCGTCTCCCTAAAACGTTATGACAACTATGAGAGACATTGGAGTGTTCCTAATATCCTTCAGATTTGAAACCATCCACTCACTAGTAGACATGCAGCCCTCCTCAAAGGATTCCAAACATCACATGTTTGACTCTTGTCTACACCTTTAAAGTTTTAATGCATCCAATTCTTGAATACTGCTTCCTGTTTGGTTCTCATGGCTCCTCTTTAGGCATAATGTATTGAGGGAGTACAGCTTTTTTTTTTTTCAAGAGAATGTGCTGTACTATTAGAGTGTAGACTTGCTGTAGTCCAGCTTGTTCCTTGGAATATCGATATGCTATAAAATTGTGTATGGCCTAGGTAATTAACAGTTTCTTCTAGAATTTAGTCCAAAAAACACTTCCAACTCATGGACACACTACGAAGTTGTCATCAATAGTACTGCCAAATGATTCCATCAGACTCAGTTCTTTCTCTGAATGAGTTTAACGATTTGGAATAGTCTCCTTGATGAAGTAGTTGCCTCTAAGTTTGCTGACTCTGAACATTCTCATGTTTAAGAGCTCTAAATGTCACTGATTTTTGTACACTAAACTCTTTTGCTAGCCTTGCAATTATGTAAGTACATCTAAGCCATACCAATACTTGCCTTATTTGCATATTTGCAATTAAATTCATTCATTCATTCATTCAACTTCATGTATGTGCTGGATAGTAAAATCACAAGCTGATAACAAACAAAAACCTTGGATGCATACTGCTGGTTACTATTCCTGATAAATTTGTATGCATTGAAGTGAATTACTTTGTATGGTTACTCTGACTCAGAAATAAATGAATGTCTGGCTAGCAATGGAGGGTGTGCTCAGATATGCACCAATACTGTTGGAAGCTTCACCTGTTCCTGCAACACTGGCTACTCTCTTGGTGCTGATGCAAGATCATGTGTGGGTAAGTATTGTGCAGGTTTATGTTCAAGTTTTACTCCTTGCATAAAATTGCAAACAAAACCATTTATATTATCTAGTTGCCAGCAATGAGTGTATTGTTTCATCATTAAAATAGTTATTTGAAACACAATTGTTACATAGATGTATAATTTTACATTAAACAACTGCATGTCGCATTGATGGCTCAGCATGCTGTACCTTGATTTCAGATGTGAATGAATGCTTGAGCAATAATGGTGGATGCGCCCAAGCATGCACTAATACAGTCGGAAGTTATTTTTGCACTTGCAATGCTGGTTACAGTCTGGCTGCTGATGCAAGAGGCTGCTCTGGTAAGTGTGGGTCGCGTCTGTACATTGACTGAGGTATCAGTATGTCAAATGTTACAGTTGAGGCATTTAAATCAATTGGTCTTATCATATCAGCCCAATCAACGCCTGTACATGGTATCATTTCCATGAAAAGGGACCTAACACATGTTTTTTTTTCAAGATTTCAATTTGTTTAAATATTCTATAAGTCTGAAATGTCATCTACACATTGCTTCATACGCAATGAGAATCGGAGTATCTGTCATGGAGCTGTAAGGAAGGGAATTTTTAATTTGCCATACATTTCAAAGCAAATGTTACATTTCTATTGCGTGTAATGGAAATTTTATAATGTATATGCTAGGTTCCTCCCTTTTCACTGAAACGATTTCATATGTACGAATCCTATAGCTGGCACGCTATAGTATATCAGGGGTTACTTAGTTGTTAGGTGCACTGATGCATGTCATATGAGCGACACGTAGATGATGCTAGTATCTTTTTCTGGGTATAATCATGAGTCACATTCAGTAGGCAATTGCACTGTATATCAATTTAAATCAAGTATTTGTCGTGAACATCACAATATGTTTTTTTGCTCTGTGATTTATGAAACATGGCTAGCAACATTTAAGGGCTATAAGATGACAACTAGAGTGACATAATAACAATCATTACATATAACATGTGCACCCGATTCCATACGACGCGATGACCTGCATCTACAATCGCCCAGATATTGACGAATGCGTCACAAATAATGGACAATGTTCTCAACTTTGTGTCAATCAAGTTGGAACATACAGCTGTGCTTGCAGTGTAGGGTACACACTGGATGCTGATGGAAGAACTTGTAATGGTATGCCTACAACCCTTTTGTGATGCTTAATTGTTATTAATCCTTGTTCATGAGCTCAGATGTCAATGAATGCACTAACAGCAATGGAGGTTGCACACAGTTATGTAACAATACCATCGGGAGCTTTCTCTGTTCCTGCAGTGCTGGCTATTATTTGAATTCTGACAGCAGATCATGCACTGGTATGTCAGTACTGAACGACAAGCAATGAATAAATCTATGTCCAAGTATTTTCTAATCGGCATTTGCAGGTGTATGTGTATATTTCTGAATTAGTAAACTATTCATTGCATGGAAGTGATTTAATTAATCCAACTCACATCACTATGACAGCAACTTACAATACCCTGTTTTTAAAATCACCTGTTATACTTGAAAAATTTGTCTCCCTTTTGTCAAAGATATTGATGAGTGCCAAACTAGCAATGGTGGATGTTCTCAAATCTGTGCCAACACTGTTGGAAGTTATAGCTGCCTTTGCAACACAGGCTATCAGTTGAATGTTGTGGATAGAAAATCATGCAGTGGTATGTTGGAGAGTCGAATTGGGAGGGTGTCATGACGTGCATATGCAGTAGACTCATGGACATATGCTTGCTTGGTATTTCTCAGATATCAATGAGTGCAGTTTGATGCCTATTCAATGCAGTCAAGAATGCACCAATACTGATGGAAGCTATGTGTGCTCTTGCAATGTAGGCTTTCAACTGAGTTCTGATGGTCACAATTGTACTGGTGAGTACAACATCTATTGTTCTGACTTGAAAATCAATAAATGACTACTAAGAGCGATTTTTCAAACACTAGGCAATAGATGAATAAACAATAATACTACAAATGCAGCTGTGTGTCATGCCATTGGTTGTTTGCAATGTAATAACTCCCAGGCTGCAATTTTGTTGAAGCCTCACCATAAAGATGATTTGCCAATTACACCGGCACCTTTCCTTTGCAACATTTCTTTTATCAGCTGACTCTAATGTTTGATAATAATAGTAGAATTTTACTCACCCTGTTCTTGTGTTTCCACCAGATATAAATGAGTGTTTGTTTGCTATTGATGGATGTTCTCAAATATGCACCAGATCTGCAATAATTCTGAAGGAAGCTACAATTGTTACTGTCAGCAAGGATTTTACTTGGAAATAGATGGCAGGACATGTCTTCCAAGTTATATACAATGAATATGAAATACATGGATAATTCATTTCAAATAATTTAAGATTTGGCAAAGCTAATCAAAATTTTAGCAGCTCAAACAGGTTTTACACATTAAGTGTTCCTATTGTTTTTGCACTGCTGTATGTTTCAACATTGTTACAAAATTCCAGACATAGGTCATAAATAATGTAGCTTGATATTTCTGTCTCAAAATGCATACTGCCAAGCATTCAAGTTAATTAATTTGTACACATCAATAAGAGTTAGTTACAATTGTACATTAAATGGTTTCCCACAGTGGGTAAATACTTTTTTTTTCATAAATCAGTCAAAATGAGCAAAGATACATTTGAGTGCAAGTGAATTGAATGCGGACATTTAAGTCACCATGGCCAAGGTTAAGTCTGGCCTACCTGCTTAGCAAGGGATAGAATAGAACAATATGTTTTGATCCATTGCACTTTGGAGCTAGGCAGCAAGAACACATATTTTGGGGTGGTAGCTATCGATGTTTTTAAAAGTGTTGTACATGCAAAAGGCATGTAGAAACCTGAAAGTACTGCACCTACTACATTCCCTGATTAGATTGAACTTGCCAACACTAATTGTGAGATTTATAAAATAACAAACAAGATGCCCAACACTCCAGGGTGGTAGAGCATCACAATAACACATAAGCTGGTTCTGCACTTAAAAGGCCATTTATATTTTACAGGTGCTACTACTGCTTCTACCACAGCAACAACAAGTTCTACCACATCTGCTACCTCTGGTGCTAGCACAGGTGCTACCTCAGGTGCTACTACAAGTGCAACCACAGGTGTCACTTCATCTGGTGCTACGTCAGGCACTACATCAAGTGCTACCACAGATGCTACCACAGATGCTACCACAGGTGCTGCCACAGGTGCTACCTCAGGTGCTACCACAGGTATCACTTCATCTGGTGCTACGTCAGGTACTACATCAAGTGGTGCTACCACAGGTGCTACCACAGATGCTACCACAGGTGCTACCACAAGTGCTACCACAGGTGTCACTTCATCTGGTGCTACGTCAGGTACTACATCAAGTGGTGCTACCACAGATGCTACCACAGATGCTACCACAGGTATCACTTCATCTGGTGCTACGTCAGGTACTACATCAAGTGCTACCACAGGTGCTACCACAGGTGCTGCCACAGGTGCTACCTCAGTTGCTACTACAAGTGCTACCACAAGTGCTACCACAGGTGTCACTTCATCTGGTGCTACGTCAGGTACTACATCAAGTGGTGCTACCACAGGTGCTACCACAGATGCTACCACAGGTATCACTTCATCTGGTGCTACGTCAGGTACTACATCAAGTGCTACCACAGGTGCTACCACAGGTGCTACCACAGGTGCTGCCACAGGTGCTACCTCAGTTGCTACTACAAGTGCTACCACAAGTGCTACCACAGGTGTCACTTCATCTGGTGCTACGTCAGGTACTACATCAAGTGGTGCTACCACAGGTGCTACCACAGATGCTACCACAGATGCTACCTCAGGTGTTACTACAAGTGCTACCACAGGTACTACTACAAGTACTACCACAGGTGTCACTTCATCTGGTGCTACGTCAGGTACTACATCAAGTGCTACCACAGGTGCTACCACAGGTGCTGCCACAGGTGCAACCACAAGTGCTACCTCAGGTGCTACTACAAGTGCTACCACAAGTGCTTCCACAGGTGTCACTTCATCTGGTGCTACGTCAGGTACTACATCAAGTGCTACCACAGGTGCTACCACAGGTGCTACCACAGGTGCTACAACAGGTGCTACCTCAGGTGCTACCACAAGTGCTACCACAGGTGTCACTTCATCTGGTGCTACGTCAGGTACTACATCAAGTGCTACCACAGGTGCTACCACAGATGCTACCACAGGTGCTGCCACAGGTGCTGCCACAGGTGCTACTACAAGTGCTACCACAAGTGCTACCACAGGTGTCACTTCATCTGGTGCTACGTCAGGTACTACATCAAGTGCTACCACAGGTGCTACCACAGATGCTACCACAGGTGCTACTACAAGTGCTACCACAGGTGTCACTTCATCTGGTGCTACGTCAGGTACTACATCAAGTGCTACCACAGATGCTACCACAGGTGCTACCACAGGTGCTACCTCAGGTGCTACTACAAGTGCTACCACAAGTGCTACCACAGGTGTCACTTCATCTGGTGCTACGTCAGGTACTACATCAAGTGCTACCACAGGTGCTACCACAGATGCTACCACAGGTGCTACCTCAGGTGCTACTACAAGTGCTACCACAGGTGTCACTTCATCTGGTGCTACGTCAGGTACTACATCAAGTGCTACCACAGGTGCTACCACAGGTGCAACCACAAGTGCTACCACAGGTGCTACCACAGATGCTACCACAGGTGCTACCTCAGGTACTACTACAAGTGCTACCACAAGTGCTACCACAGGTGTCACTTCATCTGGTGCTACGTCAGGTACTACATCAAGTGCTACCACAGATGCTACCACAGGTGCTACCACAGATGCTACCACAGGTGCTGCCACAGGTGCTACCTCAGGTGCTACTACAAGTGCTACCACAGGTGTCACTTCATCTGGTGCTACGTCAGGTACTACATCAAGTGCTACCACAGGTGCTACCACAGATGCTACCACAGGTGCTGCCACAGGTGCTACCTCAGGTGCTACTACAAGTGCTACCACAAGTGCTACCACAGGTGTCACTTCATCTGGTGCTACGTCAGGTACTACATCAAGTGCTACCACAGGTGCTACCACAGATGCTACCACAGGTGCTACCACAAGTGCTACCACAGGTGTCACTTCATCTGGTGCTACGTCAGGTACTACATCAAGTGCTACCACAGGTGCAACCACAGGTGCTACCTCAGGTGCTACTACAAGTGCTACCACAGGTGTCACTTCAACGTCAGGTACTACATCAAGTGCTACCACAGGTGCTACCACAGGTGGCACTTCTACCTCAGGTGCTACATCAAGTGCTACCACAGGTGCTACCACAGGTGCTACCACAGATGGCATTTCTACCTCAGGTGCTACATCAAGTGCTACCACAGGTGCTACAGCATCAGGTGTTACTACAGGTGGCACTTCATCTGGTGTTACATCAGGTGCTACACCAGGTGCAACATCAGGCATTACCACAAGTGCTACCACAGATGCTACGGTTTCAGATGCTACCACAGGTGACACTGTTACTTCTGGTGCTATATCAAGTGCTCCCACAGATGCTTCAGCATCAGGTGCTACCACAGGAGCAATCGCAGGTGCTACATCAGCCATCTCTGGATCGCTGCCAATAATCCCAGTGGCTGTTGGTGTTGCAGCTGGAGTTGTATTGCTTCTCATCATTGCAGCTATAGCAGTGATTGCTGTGCTTCAAAACAAAAGGAGGAAAAGAAAATTTACAATCCCGTAAGCAACACAGGATGCCATTACTTTTATCTTTTGTTTCACTGATACTAACAAAATTGGTCATCTGATCTACATCTACTGTGCACTAGCTTTCACTGCAAGAGTTTTTTTTAGTTTAGTCAATTTAGCTCTGTGGTTTTTTGCTTAAATTCTGCCCTCACTCTGATATTATGACTTCTGTAGTATCATTATTATTATTCACCGCACCTTTTATTTTCCTCCTCACATTCTATGCTTCTATTTCATTGCAGCAATCCTCTGTATGGCAGTGTGCATGGTGCAACTACTGATGGGCCATACGACACCATTACTCTGGGAAATCCCTCAGCTGACAGACCTGATGTTTCCAGTTACTTTACATCAAATTTTGGAGTTGGAAACATTCAAGAGGGCAGCAGTGTTGCTGAGAAAGAGGACGCAGTATAAACATGAACTATAGTGCAGGACATAATAGTGCTAAAATAGTTTACTGCTGACGCATGAATATTATCTGTTCCGTAGAATATTTATGAGATACTTGTCCGTGCATTGTTTCTAAACTGGGACAATCACAGTTTGAATTTGGCTTTACTCTTTAAACAGGATCCAATTGTTGTAAACAGTTGAAAATTTATACTGGTAGTGATTCTCAAATTTGAATTCTTTGTTTTAATTGGTGCACAATTCTCGGAAAACTGGATAGTGCTCAGAAGAGGTTGCAAGATCCAAGCACAATTTTAAGGATGCTTCATCTGACCTGCAAGGCTTGCAACATAACCTTGTCACCAATTGTGCCTGGATGCTACATGTACAAATACATTTTCTACTGATAAATGGGGTAAACTTGAAACTGAAGGTACAGTACAAAATGTGTTGTACCTGATTCGTACATCTCATACGAGCATAGTACAACAATCACTACATGGAAGTTGGCACCACATTCCACACAAATTATCACAAACATTTGCCGTGCAGCTAGAATAGATCATTTATTGATCTAATTTTGAAAGATGCGATGGTCTGGTTTTATCCTAACCAAATAAGCGATATTCTAGTAATCCTGCACCACAATAGCATTTCCTGAGGTCTGTGTCACACATCTGTGCATGTGTCATGGCTGTGACCCACCCCCTCTGAGGACCATAGCTATGTCACACCTGTGAGACTGACAGGGTGACCAAACTAAGCGATGTTCTAGGAATCCTGCACCACAATAGCATCTCCTACACAGATGTGTGACACAGACCTCAGGAGGTGCTATTGTGGTGCAGGATTCCTAGAACATCGCTTAGTTTGGTCACCCTGTCAGTCTCACAGGTGTGACATAGCTATGGTCCTCAGAGGGGGTGGGTCACAGCCATGACACATGCACAGATGTGTGACACAGACCTCAGGAGATGCTGTTGTGGTGCAGGATTCCTAGAGCATTGCTTAGTTTGGTCACCCTGTTAGATTCACAGGTGTGACATAGCCATGATTCTCAGAGGGGGTGGGTCACGGTGAAGATGTATGCAGCTATGAGACATTGCTCTTTCCTGTCAAATCATTGGAGTCTACTGGTAAATTGAAATTTGGTACATAATTTGATTAGACCTTATGACGGAAATACTAGGCACAATTTATTCAAAGCATTGATTCAATGCACTGCTCTGATGATGATGCAGTTAACTGGATTTGGTAAGTGATTTTATAAAAATAACTTATGATGATATTCAGTGTTTTAGTAGATAATAGTAGTAAGAACATGATCCCCCACCCTCCAAACCTAAGTGCATGCATAGTACATACATGAAATATAAATAACACTACTTCTCCCTTTGCAGGCTCTTCTATGCAGAGACCTCATGGCAATGCCTGTTCTAGATCTGGTGGATGTGAGTGTAAAGATGTTGGAACAATAATTCTGCTATCATACATACGATAGCAGGTCATTACAGACCATGTAATGGTTCTGGGGGTGCTAGATGATGTGAAGGATCAATCTAGCCGCAGCCTGCGCGCCGCTCCTTCCTCCCAACTGCTAGATTTCCATCACCGCACCAGACCCAGGAATACGTGCACAGTACACATTATTTATAGCATAAGGTCCGCATTAACGTCATTCTAGACCTGGAGGCTCCCGCTATTCAGTCCCTTTTCATCCTTTGTCAGGGTGGTAGGTCGTGAACCCTGACACTTCCCACTTCTTCTCCTGCGACAAATATCATTTGTTGAACGCTCACACCGGCCTACTGCTTCTGATATCATCGGAGACCTCCAGTCTATCACATTCCTTAGCCTATATCCTTCTCCTGCGACAAACAACGCCATTTGTCGATTGCGTATTCCTATATCACCCTCATCAGTCGTACCTCTTCAGCGCCCGTTCATGATCACATACATCTTTCTGCGCCGCACCGTCACTCCGCCCGTTCCATGCCTGATGGCAACCGAAGGTCTTCACACGCTCGGGAACAGCTGCACCATGCATCCTCAGGTTCTCCACTCTTGAGTACCGCTAGCCTTCTCTCTCTAGCCGGCTACCCTCAGGTCTACCGCTTTTGGATACGCTGCCAGCCTTCCTTCATAGGTCCACCTCAATCAGTCCCATCATGACAGTGACTCACTTCTGGATCCATGGGTCTCCCTGTACAACTGTCAGGGATGGATCCCACCGCTGCCAACCATATGTGAAGGATCAATCTAGCCGCAGCCTGCGCGCCGCTCCTTCCTCCCAACTGCTAGATTTCCATCACCTCAATCAGTCCCATCACGACAGTGACTCACTTCTGGATCCATGGGTCTCCCTGTACAACTGTCAGGGATGGATCCCACCGCTGCCACCATATGTGAAGGATCAATCTAGCCGCAGCCTGCACGCCGCTCCTTCCTCCCAACTGCTAGATTTCCATCACTGCACCAGACCCAGGAATACGTGCACAGTACACATTATTTATAGCATAAGGTCCGCATTAACGTCATTCTAGACCTGGAGGCTCAGTCTCTTTTCATCCTTTGTCAGGGTGGTAGGTCGTGAACCCTGACAGATGAATACTCACCCCATCACTGCCAACATGTAATGGTTGCCACCAAATGGGAGTTTAGTAATAATCCCCCCCCCCCCAGTGCATGCACAGTGTATATGTGAAATGGGACAGTTTCCGCGAAAATTGCCCCACGGTTAAAATGTTATAAAAATGCATCGCGTTTGAATCGCTATAACTTCCCAACGGATAATGCTATTGACTTCATATTTTCAACACTTCATAGTGAAATGGTGTATTATGAAGTGTTGAAAATAGGAAGTCGATAGCGTTATCCGTTGGGAAGTTATAGCGATTCAAACGCGATGCATTTTTATAACATTTTAACCGTGGGGCAATTTTCGCGGAAACTGTCCCAAATACAATAACACTACAAACTGCATTCGATGCTCAATGATCACACAGATCAAATACAGCAAGTTCATCCCTGTAAAAGTTGTTCATAAACTGTACAAAATATACATAGGCTCACTTTCCCTTAACACTTAACTAGACAATGTCAATTGTGAAGAGGGTGGACAAAAAACCACTTCAACCAAATAGAATACATTGGTAATTTTATATACTAGTAATGTACCAAACCACTTATAAATTGGTCAGCCATTACTCTCGTTTTTTATAACACAATGGAAATCAACTAACATGCTCTCTATTATTTACATTAATTCCACCACCAAAAAATCTTACCCAGACAGAGAACAACTAGGTTAAAACGTTGGCTACATCACTGCAAGTATTAACTAGTGTCTAGTGACTACACTGGGGTCTCAGAGAAGAAAGGATTCATGCTAATAACAGAGCCGACGCCGCCGTTCAAGCAGGTGCGGCCATGGCCGCACCACTTTTTGAGGCTTAGTTCTTAATGTTACCGGCAAGGATTTTGGACTTAGGGCCTAGTCAGTAGAGTTACGTACCAGTATGCAAGTTAGTAACGGTCTTATTGTATCTGAGTTAAGTTATTAAAATCATGGAGGCTCAAAGTTGTCACATGCACATCAACATCCAATCCAGTGGCGTAGCGAGGGGGGGACATATGTCCCCGGGCGCAGGGTTGAGGGGGCGCCGAAATAGACGAGAATTAATTATCGCGTCAACGAGAACTCACAAACGGATGGGCAGATACCGGGGGAAGTTGTAAATCCGTTCATATAATATAAGGCTCCTCCCCTTCCCTCTTTTCCGCTAGGTACCCCCCCCCCCCCCCCCCCCCCCCCCCCCCCCCCCCGGGCGCCAGTAGTGCATTATGTCCCCGGGCGCACAAGACTCACACTACGCCACTGCACCAATCGCTAACCAACCGAAGCATTTCACGTTTCCGAAACGTTCATTTGGCCAACAAAAAACCGTCCGGCGATGTTTCCAATCATCGTGGTTTAGCTCCAATCCGTGGTTGCATTATGATGAAGCCCGTGATTTAGCGTTTTGTCATGTGTGCAGACTAGCTCCTCCCGCGGTACTGCGCGGTTTGGCCGGACCACTTTTTAAATGCCGGCGACGGCCCTGTAATATGAAATCAAACAACAACAAAGATACGAAAGCGCTAAAGGTATAAAAACAGATTCGGGATGATCATTTTAAGGTCTAAAGTATTCAGGAACGGGGTCCATACAGTTTTCCTTGGCCCCCCCCCCCCCCCCCCCCCCCCCCCCCTCCCCCGTGTGGTCTTGCGATGTGTTGGGGTGTTTTGACGAAGGATAAACGTGCGGTACTTTGGAACAAATCATATCCCATACAAATCAACTTCCATACGATTCGTCTCCCCTCGGCTGTTTGCAGCTGGACATTTAGTATTTAGAGTGTTACGGTATAGACTTACTTACTTTCAGAAAACATGTGTTATATGTGTGTTTTCTGTGGCATGCACTATTTTACAGCTCGCCTGTTTAGATTATAAGTAGCAACTTTGATACATTTCTTATCTTTCTATATGTGCGCACATAAAACACTACGGCATCTATCTCACTACATATACATGTATATGCTATGTTTTTCTCTTTGTATGCAAAATCACAGCTAAAATTCACCGTTATCGTTCTCAGAGGTAAATATGATTACGTCACGACCGGAGTATCACGTTACATATTTATGTGGGCGTATACCGACTATGGCTACTGAGCGTCCTTTTCAAGCTGAATATGCCAAGTCTGGGAGGGCTGGCTGCAAACTCTGTAAAGGTAACATATCGAAAGATTCCTTGAGAATTGCAAAGCTCGTCCAGGTGAGGAAGTGGTTCTATTTAGAGCGCACTCTGTTAAGCTGCACTATATTGCAACACTTAATATCACATTCCTCACCCTCTATCTACAGTCTCCATTTTTCGACGGGAAAGTAAGCGCGTGTGACGTGTGAATGTAATAACGCAGCAAAGTGCATTAGTTGTGAATTTTATACGTCAGTACTCACTGAATGGGTACATAATTACAAAATTATGTAAAGTAAATCACTTGACTCGATGCATTGTTGATTTAAAATTCTCCAACCTGTTATTGTCATCATCCATTGGATTATAAAATTAAGATCCAATTACCAAATATTAATAATACATGCAAATTTCTGACTTGCTATTAGATTCAGCTACCACCATTTAGCTAACTTGCAATGAAGTTTGATATTGTTATTGTTTTCGACTGTGTAATGCACTTGATTTGGAGGATTAATACGGAGACAACAGTTGCTCCCGCCACATGGTTATTGGAACTCCTCCCCTCCATTATGACCATCACTTCAGTGCTAGCATCTATTGTCGACACATATTACACACATATTAAGCACAAAGAATGCTTGGAACACAAATGAACAACTGTTCCACACCAATCCAGTTCAGCCATTGGCGAGCTACTGTTTCACACAATACACAAAGTCCACTCTACGTACACACATGTGAGCAGTGGGCGTAAATATAACCTAGCTAACTATATTTACAGCTGGTGAGCCCACTATAGCCCTTGGAAAAAAAAACCGTGGAAAACCTTTCAGAAGGAAAAATCCACCTGTTGGCGCAAAAACCGCACTACTCTAAACTGCTCACATAGCACAAACACCACAAACAGTATTCTTCAGTTTATCGATCACGGTTATGTCAGCTGAACATCCATCCATCAAGGTTCACCTGTATAGACTCATTACATACACGTAAGGATAAATTTCAGGACACAGCATGCACATCTAGAATGCTTAGAATGACTCAACATCACACTACAATTCCGTATGAACCCCTGTCGCCATGTGGCCGACCCATCCTCCCAATCACCATTGAATGTCACATTTAGGCCGGAGGTTATTTCTGTCTAATTCAATTCTTCAATCAACAGGAAATATATATTACTTGCAGCAGCATCATTTATTCTAATAGTTACTTAAATCTAGAAAAATTTTAAAGCAATTATTAATTGGCTATTTTTAATTTTTATCTTGATCCTGGAATGTGTAGTATTGGACATTGATGATGTCGCAGGTTCTGATATACATTAGGAAACTAGCTGTACCTGCCACTACAATCCTTGTGTTAGAACTTGAATCCTTGAGAGTTGTCTAGCTATTTGATTGGGTTAATTTTGATATGAGAGATCTATGCTATCAATGGCTCATGTCTATTTATAGCTGAACAGTGTAATATGCATATGTAACCAGGGGTAGGAATATGCTCTAATGTTCATACAAATTGCTGGTCTCCTCCACCAAGTAAATAATCCCAAAGTGCTATAATTAAAGTAATGGCCCTAAGTATTTAATTCAGCGGCATCTTACAGCACTGGACCAATATCTTTAATTTGCTAGACAGGCTTGATATGACAGAAAGTTTATGAGGTCGTAACATAGCGAGGTTGAGGAAACTGTCCTCGGATTACTTCAGAGGCGTCTTAGTTCACCTTTCTCTTTTGGGCCCTCAACAGATGCAAAACTGGTACCACTATAGTTGTTTCTTCAAAACCAACAGCACAGTGGGATCAGTTGAAGACATTGATGGATTTGAAACACTGCGATGGGATGACCAGCAAAAGATCAAGGAAAGACTGCAAGGTTCAGAGGGCACAGAGACTGGAGAGACCTCTAGCGGCAAGAAGAAGGCTCCAAGCCTAATTAGAAGTGACCTGCAAGTGGAATACGCCAAATCAGGCAAAAGCTCATGCAGGGCTTGTCTCTCTCACATAGAGAAGGTATAATAAGGAATGATTACAGCAGGCTCATTTGATACTGTGTTGTTTGATATTGAAGGATGCGATACGGATAGCGAAACTGCAGGATGCGGATCCACAAGGAAAGAAAGGGTACGCTGGTCCCATTCCAGAGTGGCATCATGTGGAGTGCTTCTTGGAGAATCGTGATGGATTAGATGCAGCTGGTGTGAAGGCTGAGGAATTGACTGGCTTCAGCAAGTTAAAAAAGGCCGATAAGGATGAACTAAAACAGAAATTCGGTGAAGCACCTGTTGATAAAGGGTAAGCATGTCTGTAGGCACTCATACAGGTATAACCCTGACACTGTGTAATCAAATTAGTGTATGTATCAGAACATATGGAACGTTCTATGAGATTTAGATCATTGTGGATTTATGTTTATAACATAAAACTCAAATTGCAATATCTTCTGAACGATTAACACTAGACTCCCTATTTTCTGTACTTTGTCCTACATCATTTATCTATGTGACAATGTAATTTGGTGTCTTGCACAAGCACATTGGTGATGTTACAAGGTCCTATAACCCATGGGGTTCAAAACTGCCACATCTTCAGGTAGGAGGGTTCAAATCACTTCAAATTTGGTGAATACATAGATGGGTCTTGCCGCTATTACTGTGTTCTGATCGTTAATTTTTACTTGCTCCGTTATAGAGATACAGGTGTGCAAAGTTTATCCACATTTTCCACTCAATGCACACCATTATATCCCAATTCACAATAATGTATTGCGAATTGGGACAACAATGGCACGTATCGAACTTTACACACCTGTATCTCCATAACGGATCAAGTAAAACAGAACAGTCAATAGCGGCAGGACCCATCTACGTATATACCAAATTTGAAGTGATTTGAACCCTCCTACCTGAAGATGTTGCGGTTTTGAACCCCATGGGGTATTGGACCTTGTGTTGTGAGTTTGTTTGTGTTTTATTTAGGAAGAAACGTAAAGGCAAAGGTGATGGTGACGATGTTGATGGTGATAGTGCTCCAGCTGCAAAGAAGACCAAGGAAGAATTATCAGAAGAAGAAGCACTGAAGGTACCTTTGTGTGATATTATACGTATTTGAGTACACATGTTGGCGCTGACAATAATTGCACCATTTGATAAGTTGAAGCTGCACGCTTTTTTCTTTTTTAAAACAACTTTACATGTAGACATAAACGGCAGGAAGAAGTGCACATAGTAGTTACGATACTGGCTTCTTGGTGCATACATTAATCTTTGAAAAGTTAATGAAAAATTACATGTAATGTTGTACAAAAGCGATATAAAACTTGCTCAGTAAACACATATTAAAAGCCTCGAGCATGTGTTGTAAGCAATTTGCATCAAAATAATAATAATAACTGATACATGTTCTTTAAAGTCAAGTGAATCAAAACCAGATATTCCAGTATGTATGGCTGGTTGCGGCTTAATATGTAAACAGTTACATGTCAGGGCTAATAACAAATGAATTAGATCATTTGATTTTGCCTTATTTCTAAACTTCATTACATATCACCATTTTAAAATAATTATTTGCTGCTTTTAAGTACTGCGCTGTTGTGTCACAGTTGTGGCAACTAAACTGTTACACATCAAATGCTGGCAATTTAAGCTGCAGCCACATATTGCATGTCCATGTTACTCCATGTGCCGGGTGCTGAAAACTGGGCATGTGTGTACTCCGGTATGCTAGCAAAAAAAGCACAGTTCAGTGTATGCATGTACAGCACTGAGGGCACTAAAGAAACATATCTTGGCTGCCATGGCTCTATGCCTGTGTGTACAGGAATTTGTTTTAAAACTAAAACCTTACAGTCAGGTAATGAGATCGATTGATAAGCTAAATTTGATCCAGTTGACAGTACCGGATTGAGCATTGATGTCATGTTGTGGTTGCTATGTAAGATGTCACCATCATTGCACAACTTCAGGAACAAAATGACCTTTTTTGGAAGACACGTGATGAGCTAAAGAATTCCTTAGAAACTAACGACCTCAAAGTACTGTTGGAAGAGAACAACCAGAGGGTTCCTGTTGGGGAGAGCAAGGTAAGAGCCTGAGTTGAAGATACAGTTCTTCCAAACTAATAATTTATGTTCTTGCGGGGGATTGGGTTTGGATGACTTCTGGCATTTCCTGTGTTGATGAATTCATCATGTGAGCACCTGGACTAGAGCTACAAAGACATAGCAAAGTAGAAATGTATCTGCTGTTGAATACATGCAACAACTATTTGTCCCTTTATGGATGACTCTTTATTTGTGGACATGTTTTTTGTTCTAGATTCTTGACGCTTGTGCAGATGGGATGGTGTTTGGTGCTCTGAAGCCTTGCCCTGACTGCAAAGGCCAGCTCAGTGCAGGTGGCCATGGTTACAAGTGCACTGGAAACATGTCTGCATGGACGAAGTGTATCTATACCACACTTACCCCCGAGAGGGATGCATGGGTGGTCCCAGAGGAGCTAAAGGAGGTCCCATTCTTGTGAGCTGCACTTCTGTTTGTTTTTTTTTAACCTCACCTTTTAATTCTTGCTGATATGTTCAGAAAGAAATACAAGTACAAGCCGAGAACCAGATTGTTTGCTAAACAGTCTCAGCCCTCACAGTCTTTGTCGCAGAGTGTCTCTGCATCTGTATCAGAGGACATGGCTGGCTTCAGTGGTACTCCGAAGCCAGCTGATAGGTAAGATGTCAGTATGGCTTGTACCATCACGTGAGCTGGCTGTCCACACAGAACGCCACCAGTTAGTGGGCCTTTGAAAGGATTTACTGTCGTCGTCATTGGAAGGCTGAAAAAAACCAAGGTACACTGGGACCACTGGTCATGTGACGTGTTCAATCGTTGTGATGTAGGCTGAAGTGACGAAGGAAATCAAGGATCTAGGAGGGAAGGTTGTCACATCCACCTCTGATACAACTACTATTTGTATCAGCAGTGATGGTAAGCCTGTGCACAGTGACGTTTCATTAGTCATGCCTTTTGGTTGCACTACACAGAGGAAGTGGAGAAGATGTCAAAGATGATGAAGGAAGTCAAGTCGCATGACATCCCTGTTGTTGGTGAAGACTACCTTGCTGATGCAGCTAAAGGCGGTGCTCTTCTGAAGATTCCCTCCCACACCATCAGCAGCTGGGGTGCTCCCAGGTACTCAGTCCCTTCTGCCACCGATGAACCAGACAGTGGACCTGCCTTGGCAAAGTCCAAAGGTCAGCAAATGATATTGGATCTGATGTGCAGATCTGATGTGCAGCCATTTTCGTACCAGTTTTTGTTTCTTTTGGACCACAGCGAAGCACCTGACCAAATCATTAAAAATGTCATATCTAAATCACTTCTCATCTTTTTGTCCATCATGGTATCAATGTTTCTGTTTGTGCATAGGTCCAAGCAAAATGAAAGTAACTTTGAAAGGAGCTGCAGTCATTGATCCTGATTCAGGTATGGTTCATGTTGCATGAACTGCACTTGAGTGTAGACAAAATAAATGTGCATGTGTGCTTAGACAAAACAATTTACCTAAAAATACGCATGTCTACTCCATAGATAATTTAATTAATAAAGAAGTTGTTTGCAACATGTTTCACATCAGTGCCAGCTGCTGCTGAAATTGACTTTGAATGCTCTGCTTGGTCAATATCCTATATGTATGCATGATGCATCTAGTTATTATGTGGGTTATTATCATGACAGGGCTGGAGGACACCCATCATGTGTATGAAGAAAAGGGTGTGGTGTACAATGCTGTGCTGGGACTGGTGGATGTTGTCAGGGGAACAAACTCCTACTACAAGCTGCAGCTGCTGGAAGGAGACGCGGTGAAGAACTACTGTGTCTTCAGGGCGTGGGGCCGGGTGGGCACTGCAGTTGGAAACAACAAACTGGAGGTGGGTGCATCTGTTGACATGGTGACATTCATTTTCTATCTACATGTAATAAAATCATAAACCTGTACTTATGTGGTGTCCACTTATGTAGTCACATTTAAATATATGTGCACATGTAACAAAAGATGAATGTCTTATTTTGTCAAACTGTTAAAGCAGACTTTGAAAACAGTAAGAAATACAGAAAAGCTTTTCCCTGCACCTTCATCAGAAGCATAAGATGACCTTTAACCAGCATGTGAGGGTACTTACGCATAAGATGGTCATCAAGTATGTCAAACTAGCTGTACGTAGCTAAGTAACATTGCGTCTGGTTGCCACTCCAGTGGTGAATTGTTGCATTGCAGATGAAATGTTCAGATTTCTGTTGAAATTGGATGTGTCTGTATTGTGTTTAGTTAGCCAAGGACCCAAAATATTTGGTGGATTAGATGATAAAGTAGAATTGGTTGTATCCATGTTAGAGGTAGAAAATACCTGTAGGATACTTGTCATCTAGTGTCCACTGAAGTGAAAGGTTTAGTTGGGCCATCACTAAATATGTTTCCAAGTCGGAGTCTGCCCTATAAGGAAGAGAGACCATCTCTGTCTCATTCAAAGTCCACCAATGAATGGATCCTTTTACCCCAGCTTGTTTATATTAGGTGGATCCTTGGAAACCAAGAGGTCGATTTTAGGTGTTTAAAAATAATCTCAAGTGTAAATCAGTAATGTCTGCAAAGCCACAACGCATGCCTCATGCTGGTTGATATTGTTGTGTTCAGCTACGTGATGACCATCTGTCAATTGTGCAATTGTACATTATGAGTTGCGTGTCCTATTGGGCCGAGTAACCCAACTCTGGCTAGTTTCACTTGTGTTGCCACATATGAACGTAGCTAGTGCTTGGTGGAATTCTTGGCATTGCAGTGTGCAGTGGAATTATTTTATTTTATGATAAAGACTACCTAGCAGTGGAGTCATGAACCTAATATCACCTGATCTCTTGCAGCGGTATGGTGCATCTAAGGAAGTGGCAAAGGAACAATTTGAATTTTTATTTTTAGATAAGACAGGAAATAACTGGAGCGACAGGAACAATTTTGTTAAACGACCTGGAAAATTCTACCCATTAGAAATAGATTACGGGCACGACACTTCTGATTCAGCTTCACTGCCACAACTGACTGGCTCGCGGTCGAAGCTAGCTCCAGAAATCCAGGACCTGATTAGGATGATTTTTGATGTTGAGACAATGAAGAAGGCTATGGCAGAGTTTGAGGTGTGGTGCACACAGATATTTGGTGCAGTGCTAGTTATTGCTGTGCTTTACCCTCTGCAGATTGATATGAAGAAGATGCCACTTGGAAATCTTTCCAAACGTCAGCTCCAGTCTGCATATTCAGTTCTATCTGAATTACAGCAAGAGATTGCAGGGGGAAAGAATCCTTCTAAGCTTCTGGATGCGTCCAATCGGTTCTACACACTGGTTCCACATGACTTTGGACTTCAGAAACCTACAGTGTTAGACACTGATGAGCTTATCAGTGCCAAGACCAAGATGCTGGACGACTTGTTGGAAATTGAGGTTGCTTATAACCTACTGAAGGAAGGCTCAAGTGAAGGGGAAAAGGATGTTCTAGATGTCCACTATGAGCAGCTCAAGTCAGATATGGAGGTAGGTGGAATGATGTAGGAGTGCCAGTGACCATGAAAAGGCAAGTTTGGTACTTTATATTACAGTGGGTAGTTGAAGGCATGTTATCTGTGTCATGAATCATCACAGGAGTTTGAATAGAAGCAGAGATAGACAAAGTGAATTGTGTAACAATGTTTATGTGAAATCTAGCCATTACCTTGGGGTGGGGTTCGATTCATAAGTGACGTTCTGCTTGGTGTTGGAGGTACATAAATGCACTATCCTTTCTGTGGACAGGTCCTTGATAAGAGCAGTGAAGAGTTCAAACTACTAAAGGAGTACGTGATCAACACACACGCAGCAACCCACAAGCAGTATGACCTGGAGATTGTAGACATCTTCAAAGTATCCAGACACGGAGAGGACAAGCGGTTCAAGGCCTTCCGGGCGCTTCATAACAGATACCTGCTGTGGCATGGCTCGAGGGCCACCAACTTTGCTGGAATTCTTTCCCAGGGGCTGAGGATTGCCCCACCAGAAGCTCCCTCCACTGGCTACATGTTTGGAAAGGGAGTCTACTTTGCAGATATGGTATCCAAGAGTGCCAATTATTGCTTCACTTCCAGATCAAACCCCGTTGGTCTGCTTCTGCTGTGTGAGGTTGCCCTTGGAAACATGTGTGTTGAGCATGTAGCATCCTTTTCCTTGTAATAGTGTCAGCATTTCTCTCTAATATTTGTTATCAGGTATGAGAAAACAGAATCAGAGTTTGTCACCAAACTTCCCCCTGGAAAGCACAGTACAAAAGGCATAGGAAGGACTTGTCCAGACCCAAAAGACAATAAGGTCCTTGATGACGGTCTCATTGTCCCTACTGGAAAGGGAGTGTCTGCTCCAGTTACACACACCTCACTTCTCTACAATGAGTATCCTCAAAATCTTAGATGCAGTTGTACATACATTTGGAAGTGCCCAAGCATAAAAAATTACAGGGGTTTGTGCATGGACTACCAAATATTCAACCGAGTTTGGAGATAATTCTTTTCCTCCACAAAGAATTTTGAAAAGAAATTGCCCATACTTTCCACCTATAAAGTTATATTCTGTTAGCTGGCTGTTTAGTGGGGGTTAACCAAATGCATTTCTTGTATTATTGAAGCTTGGTAGGGACAGTTGAGTATGTAGGTGGAGTCTTGAGGTTATTTGTTTTGTTGCTTTTCACATATACACACAACATCAACTTGGTCTTGTGATCCTCGACTGTTTCCAGGTATATTGTGTATGATGTGAGCCAGGTCAAGATGAACTACCTGCTTCGAGTTAAATTCCACTACAAGTAGAAATTTGTTCCTTGTGAGAGAAACTTTTATAGCATACTCCTTTATGCATGTTAACCCTTTGTATTGCTGCTCTGTTGCTTCACCACACTTTTTCTATTTATGCAAAGTGTGTATTAAAGAAATGTATTGACAGAAATGGCGCTGTTTTACAAACGAATATCCTCAAGATATTTCACTGCTGTCTGTTACATGTATATTATCAAATCTATAATTAAATGTTTCCATGTCATACTTATTCTACACATAAAGGATTGAAAAGTAGTAAAGTTGTCAGTATAATCTGATTACATTCAACTGCCATTGACGTACAAATAAGAAATAAAAAATTGCCACACACAGTGATTTAAAAAGCCAAGTGTTACAGTTCTCCCTCACGTTGCTGAGCCAGACATAGCAACTGGGAAACATCTTCCTGGAGCCTGCTCCCAAGTAGACAGCATTCTCAATGTGGAAATCCCATGCCACTCAACACCATCCACTACAACTATTGAATGAGGTCAGCATCACGTGGACAATACTCACACAAACCACAAGAGCAAAAACAACACATACAATCTAGATCCATTGATTATAGTGTTGTAGTTTGGCATATGACTGACCTCACAAATACTAATTCAGGCACTAAAGATGGAGGTCATCTTAGGGTCATGCATGACAATGTAGGCAATGACCATGTGGTTGCCTGTATAAATACACACAAACTCCCAGTGTTTGGCAAAAATTACAAGACACACCTGTAATTGGCGGGTCATGCTTGCTGGCAGGTTTGCAGACCAGCTGCGCAGTTGTGAAGCTCACCACTGACGCTGGCTCGGAATCCTTCTTGCGTATTTTGATTCCCTTAGCCTTCTTGCTGGCCGTGACGGTCAGTCCCTGTCCAGTGAGGGAGACTAGGACACTGCGCACTTTGATGTTCACCTGACAAATTAATAATGCACATTAATTAACCATTCATAACAGCAGCAAGTTACCTTGTCAGTTTGTTTGGAAGATGTCTTGGCTACCCAATACTCCAGCGCTAGCTCAAGTGAGTCAGAGCTGCCACATACGCCAAAAGACTCGTGTAATTTTGACTCAAGCAACATAAAAATACAATAATAAAATGCAGACTATTGCTATATGATATACAGACTCTCTTAAATTTCTTTATATGCCAATGTGTACACACATGCATGATTGGATCAAAGCATACGTGCATATGCAATGTACACACAAACAGGACACAGTGTACGTGCTGTCCCGTCCTTACTTGGAAGAACTGTTGGGCGAGATCGGTGATGTTTGTAGATCAGTCTCTGCAGCATCTAATGTGCCAACACTAGCACTCTGTCAGAACAACAGTTCAGGGATACAATACATGTGCACCCCAAAATAAAATGTGCCATCTTGATGGCACTATCTCTGGGATCAACAAAGCTAATAATTTTGAGCAGCCAGCTTACACAGATCAAAGGTATGGTGATGATTTCTGTAGATGCGCTGCAAAGAGTAGGAAGCGGTCAAAACATGTACATGCCCCTCCTTCAGGAACAACCTTACCCTTGTTCACCAGTGGGGGATCTGTGCAGCACAACCTGGCCGATTGGCATCGGGACCACACGCTTGGTATTTTCAATGTACTCCAGCACACCTTCCGGTTGGAGGACACTTAATTAACTTAATTAAAGGTGTAAACACCACAACACAATCACCTCAGTACGCAAATCTTACCAGAGTCTTCACCATATGACTCCACCCACTTGGCACACATGGACTGGTACAGGTCATCGAGGGATGACATGCGCATTGCTATGGTACCTGACACTACACAAACACAAACACACACACATCATAGTTACAGAACATCCAGTGGGTGTAAGACACCACTTACATGTAGGGAGGTATGTGAACTTCAGCAGATCAGGTGTGCTGACAGAAACCAACGCTTGCAATAAAGATGACACCACAAGGTCTTCGCCCACCAGAATAATGTGGACTGGGGAAGAGCTATGCCTGGATAAATAATTTGCACACATCTTAACATAATAATCCAGGCACTCAGGATATGCAATTGAACTCACTGCTTTTCTACAAACTGTAAAAATGACTGCATGTACACAACATCTTCTTTCCCTGGTAACGATACTACACTTTCATGCAAACCTTCCAGAAAGCTGTGTAATGGCTGGTCCCACAAATGGTTCCAGTGTACAAACATATAGTGAGTTGCAGGCCCAACTGGTTACCATGCCAACACACCTTTGTGGACGCAGCACCTGCAGCCACAACCCAAACTCTTCCCCTCTCCAAGTCACAGTCCTTGAACACAGATTCCACTACAGGCTGAACGGGATTAGCTAGCATGTCTAGAGGCCCCAGAATCTTTGCCAACTCACTAGTTCAGCCAAATTGACACTACTCCCTCCCACTGCCTCTTCCAGTGACCCGTATCGCTTGGTTAGACCACTGGGCTCACGGAGGGGTTTAGAGCGAGGCCCTTCAGTCTAGCAAGAACAGAGCACAGATGGTATGCATGCATCAATGGGTCTGGGCTAGTGTGGTGCCTCATACCCTCGGTTCATAGCTTCCAGTGGGCAAGCTGACCACACTCATCCTATCTGAACCAAAGAAGGGGCTGAAATAGTATGTGTGTGTGTGCATAGGTTGGAAATCAGGGAGGTGGGAGGAAGGGAGTAGAGGAGAGGAAGGGGAGAGGAGTGATCAAAAGGGTGATGCTATGAACTGTTAAGTTTTCTCTACCTGAGGGTTGGTCGCACAGGTGAGCCTATGGCTGTATCCTCAACCACCTCCTCCTCTTCCTCCGAGTCAGATATGCTGGAAACAAACGTTACAGCAGAGACCCTATCCTCCAGCACCACTTCAGGCAACTCTTCTGGTAGCTCTTCCGTTGGTCTCTTGGTCGGGTGACGAAGCTTTAGAAGTCTAGACAACACTGCATTTGAGATGCCCTGGTGGGCGTTCGAAGTGCAAAGCAGTGATGGTGTGCAGGATTAAGCTGGGTGAGTGGTACCTTGTTCTCCTTGGCTTTCTGTTCAGCTCTCCGGCGAGCTCCAAAGGCTGACTACAGAGGGGCTGCCATGATTAGGGGGATTTAGGCTACCAGAGCACTATCACTGACATGATCGTTTTCCCCTCCACTGTCTGAGTCTGAGGCCCTAAGTTCCACATCAGAGAATATCTCATCCTCCTCTTCATCGCTGGACACTGTGTGCGTGCATGTGTGTGTGAATGTGTGTGTGCACATGTGAGTATGTGTGTGAATGTGTGTGTGTGCACATGTGAGTATGTGTGTGAATGTGTGTGTGTGCACATGTGTGCGCATGTGAATGTGTGTGAAGACAGACACATTCAATACACAAGTGCGAGGCAATGTCCTTAAGCATTGCCAGTGGAGGCTGACAAACTGGCAAAGGAGCTCATTTAACTATTGTTAAAACATGATGAGCAATGGAAGGAACATGACAAACAATCCCCCTGCCTGCATTCCATTAGAGTGTAGTACATGTACCCATGAAGAACATGAGCATTCCAATATTTCATAATTGGTTTTCTAAATAATGCACAGTATTTATACTATACAATATCAGCTAAATTAATGTGTCTGGTACCGCCCCAAATGACTAGCTTGTGCCCAGCCCACTCCTTTCCCAACTTGCACGACATACATTAAGCACTTACATCGATCAACGTTTGTGGAACTGATCAAGGACCCTACAGTGACCACAGCAATATGCTCTTTGACTTTCTCTGCATAGAGGTAGACTGCTCCCTGAAAGCTGTGCTGGAGCACATGTGCCATCGTGATCTCTCCAACAGCAAGCGTTTTGTACCCTCCAATGGGACGCTGGCCGTAACGTTTCCGTCTCTGAAGCTTTATTTGCAGTAAATTGCCACCACGTTTCAGAAAATGTGGATACTACAAGGAAGACAAGTGCAGTCCTTCCTTCATATATGCCCTCAACAGCCCCTCCTCCAGGGAAAAAGTAAATAGATGGTATCGTGTGTACTGTGAGAGGCCACAGATCAGAATGATCTGAGTTAAAACCCAACATCACATTCCATTTCTATGTGCAAATTGGTACAAATTGTTTTGGGACATTTTTTGCGGTCCATTTGCTATCATAGTTCGCGGTTACTTTTTAAAATAGTGTACACAGTTGATGTGGCTGTTTCACACTGCCAGGCAGCATGTGGTAGGTACTCACCTGCAGCGAAAAGGTGACTTCCATCTGGACATCAAGGGTTCCGTCGGGTGAAACCTCGATTTCATTCGACCGCAAAGACCGGTGAGGTGTCTTCATAGAAGCGGCTAGGACGACGGAAGTAAGCCCAGGTTCCATTGGCCTTAAAATCTCTACACGAGTGACAGTCACTGTACAAAGCCTGACAAAGCGAACATAGCACAGCTATTCTAATTAAGGCACGCACACATGGAAACCAACTCACCTCGACACGCAGTTGGGTGGCACATCTCTTACTTCCCACGTAGAAAACAAATGCATTTTGGTCGTCAGGGAGGCGCTTCCCTCTCGTGCATTATCGTCTTCATGTGAAGGGTTGCCATCAATGTCGTCTGCCATCGCCTTGGACATTTGCTTTGCTGACTATAATCAAACTACCTTGCAGCCACGCCCACATCGTAACAACAAGTTACGTCATCACACCCATGGAGGTTGACAGCTCCAGAGCGAAATCCGCAGACAGAATGACCACCCGCCAACGAAGGGCGCTCAGTGCGATAGCGCGCCCGAAAACGAGCGCGCTTCTCCGGCCCCCCAGCGCCACAAAGCCGCGCAGACCTTACTCCGCCTACAGTCTCAGGGGGGCGGAGGACGACACGCCCAAGTACGACCCCCCACAATCTGAGCGAGAGTGGTGGAGATATTACGTCAAGGTACAGATTCTTCACCCGTTCACGAGTGTATAATACGTGCATACATACACCGGTACTGCCGATCGAGATCTAACGCTACCGAAACACAGGAAACACCAAACCCAGGCACCTACAAAATTGGATCGTTCGTGGAAGACCTAGAGAGAAAGCAGAGCACGTATGGTTTCAGAGACAGCTCGCGTGCCAAGTCCGCCGGACACACGCGGTTTCAACGCAACGGGGACATTCTGCTGCCCGGAGCCTACGAACATTCGGACTTCTTGGAAGCTGTAGCGAAAAAACCAGCCACCTACGGCTTCAGAAATACTGACAGATACCAGGGACCCAAGATAGGCCATGGTTATGGAGACAAGGTCTGTGGTGTTCCGTTTACTAGTTTTGTCAATTAATTACATTGTTTTTTTAAAGCACGTTTACAAAAGGTATTTATCGTTTCAGGACCTTGATACAAGCCCTGCACTGTACTCAATTATTAGTGATGACCAAGCAAACATCAAACAAGAACCGTAGGTTCTGCTTTTACTACTTAAGCAATGCAATGTACAACCATTACGTAATTGGTGTGTTCTGCTTGTACTACCTAAGTAATGCAATGTACATAAAATAACCATTACGTAATTGGAGTGCACATTTGTTTTAGGCAGGCAGCATTCAAATCCCAAGTACAACGAACTCCAGGCTTTCACATTCCAGTTAAGAGAGATTTGTATTCAGTCACATCGCTTTTACAACTAATTACACACCAATAGGAAAAGATACCTGGCCCGGGACAGTATGAAGGCACACCAGTTCACAAAGGGGCTCCTATCACATCAATCTTCAGATCGAAAGTACCACGATTTGCAAACAGTGCAACGGTTAGGAGCTACACTGTCATTTGTAGTGTGTGAATGAAGGCAATGTTTCCTTTCCATGTCCCATATTCTTTGTATCAACACTCCATTTGTATTTTAGAAAGTCCCTGGTCCGGGAGCATATGATTATCGTGACTCCGTTTTTGGACAACCAAGACCACTTTCGGCTGTGCACTTGCACTTAAAAAAGAAGCATGGGTTGAGTACTATTTAGCTCACCTCAACAATTTTGTACAACTGTGAAACTTCTTTTTTATACTGCTCTATGTCACTTTGAAATGCCATCATAATCTGATTATGTGAAATCTACATATATATCTGAATTGCATCAATTGAGCCCTCATACATAGGAATATTGTAAGCTATTAGCACTGTTGCAACTTTTTTTTGTGCATCTAGGAACATAATTTTGTTTCCAGCATTATAAACAATTGTTTGTGTCGAACATGATATATCACTGATGAAATATGCAATGATGTTTTGACATTTCGCCCACCTTTTCTGATCATGAATTATCAAACAAACAATGACTTTTTAAATAATTCAATGCCCATTGGGAATGGGCAATAATTTCTGCTGACCTGTCAAAATGCTGTTCTGTTCAATTAATTTCCAAGCAATAACCATGCTAGTAGGTCCAAAGTTTTGAGACACTGATTGTAACCGGGAAGAATTGCTATGCGCAACCTACGTGTACCTACTATTGACATGTATTTTATTCGCTGGTTAAAGTGCAGGCTATGATTCTAGGTGTGGCGGCGAATAATTGTACACCGTACTTTCTCTCGTTCCACCCACCCAACTAAATAATTGACCAAACGAGTTCGGCGGTGTAGTGGACCAATAATTGCTTCTCTCGTTCCACCCACCCAACTAAATCAATGATCAGTCTCCTTATCCATACCGGTATGTTGGAGACAACAAATATTTGCACGATTATCAGGCTACTCTGGAAGCGCGAACATATTGTGGAGTCCCCCGATTGGGGGGAAAAAAAAAGTCCTCGACCACCCCCCTCCTAAAAAGTTGGCTGCAATGATAAACCACCGAAAGGTTTTCTAAGCAAAATTGCTTAGCTTGCAATTTTGCAACAAACCACTCTAGATTGTGTGTGTGTGTGTGTGTGTTGTGTGTGATAGACACAAGGTAAGAATATAATACAAATCACTAAAAGATTCACATATAAGAGTCATGTTTTTTGGACAGTGCATTAGCAGCTGTTCACTTGCTGGTCATCATGGTGACGAACTCTGAAATACATAAAAGTTAACAATGATAACAATGTTCAACCACACCCCATGTCTTATTTACCTTCATAGTTGACCTGGCCGTCTCCATCAATGTCTGCTTCTCTGATCATCTCGTCTACCTCTTCGTCAGTCAGTTTCTCTCCAAGGTTGGTCATGACATGACGAAGTTCAGCAGCCGAAATGTACCCATTGCCGTCCTTGTCGAAGACGCGGAATGCTTCTCTGATTTCCTCCTCGCTATCAGTCTCCTTCATCTTTCGCGCCATCATGGTAAGGAATTCAGGAAAGTCGATAGTTCCGTTGCCGTCAGCATCAACTTCGTTTATCATGTCTTGAAGCTCTGCCTCGGTGGGATTCTGCCCGAGGGAGCGCATCACCGTCCCCAATTCCTTGGTCGTGATAGTACCATCACCGTCTTTGTCAAACAAAGAAAAGGCCTCCTTGAATTCGGCTATTTGTTCCTCTGTCAGTTGGTCAGCCTGCAAAATAGTTGATGCAAGGTACGATATTTTAAACCCGAAAGGAAGCTGCCAGCCATTTCATGCACCCAAAGAATTTCCACCTCACGTACCATTTTCCTCGCTTGCAATCAAGATGCTGCCCGACACAGAATCACAGAAGGCGGTCTTTTTGTACTATCTGTTAACGAACTTCCGGCATGCTGCATCTGCATTTGATTGGTCAGATGCAATGCAGCACGTTGCTAAGGAATAAATCGTGAATACTACCATATTTGCGCATGCGCGTAGTTTCTTTCTTTTAGACACCACGTGTGAGGGTGCTGCTTTGCACTAATGCTTGGTACGTTACTGTGGAATGGTGGTTACCCACGATGTTGTATATGTGTATTTCTTTGATGTAAAGAACTGGTAGCATTTTTGTCTGCCATTCTAGGGTAGGATGCAAATATTTGTGAAAACACTTACGGGCAAGACCATCACTCTTGAGGTATTTTGTTGGCGATATATGCGTGATGGCGCAAATAGCTGATCTGTTGTGATCGAAAGCGCTGTCTTTATCATATACTGTAATTTGCGTGTATGAACGTGGATGCCCTTTTCCTCGCGTCGCCCACGTAGATGAAACGTGTAACATACCACCACACACATCAGCAGAACAAAAAAAAAAACAACTAAATTTAAGCGCCATCTTTATGACGTATATTTACGTTGCAACTTTTCCTCTTACAGGTCGAACCTAGCGATACGATAGACAATGTGAAAGCCAAGATCCAAGACAAAGAAGGCAAGTAGGGGGTTGGTTCGCTTGTAGGGAAATCAATGCACTGTTTATTTCTTTTATTTAGGTATCCCACCCGATCAGCAGCGCCTTATATTCGCTGGAAAGCAGCTAGAAGATGGCCGAACCTTGTCTGACTATAACATCCAGAAAGAGTCCACTCTTCACCTGGTTCTCCGGTTGAGAGGAGGTGGAAAGAAGAGAAAGAAGAAGAACTACACTACTCCAAAGAAGATAAAGCATAAGAAGAAGAAGGTGAAGCTTGCTGTGCTGAAATACTACAAGGTCGATGACAGCGGGAAGATTCAGCGCCTCAGAAGGGAGTGCCCCGGGCAGGAATGCGGTGCAGGCATTTTTATGGCAGCACATTTTGACCGACAGTACTGTGGCAAGTGTGGACTAACGTATGTCTTCAAGAAGTCAGAAGAGGACAAATAACAGATTGTTCTTGTGTTGAATTATGTCACTTTGCGGGACGTATTAATTGGAATTGTTTCTCTAATAACGTAATCGTTCCACACGCGTGAGATGGTCCGCACTGATATATGGTTTTGTTATCCGGTAGTAATTAAGGTTTTATTTGTATAACCATTAGGGCAACACATCAGAACATAGGAAACATGCACGGTTCACTTTGTACTATGAATGCGGAAATATGTCAATGCATGTAGATCAGAACCCTAAATTCCATGCTAGTTTCTGAGAAGTCTGCTTCTTTGTAAAACACTGGATAATGTCGCCTACTTCAAACTCAGGGTCAACTGAAAAACTAACACCACATTCTGTTTCTTTTCGTGCTGTTGTGATATCTTCTGTCCCCTGCTTCATTCCAATTATAGGTCCCTCATGAATTACCTGTTGAAGACAAGAAAATGTAACCATAAATATAACTAATGTCATATTCTTACTTTCCCTTGTCTGAGTAGTCTATATGTAGCATTTCGTACTAACTTCCCCTGTTTGACTCTGCACCCTGCAACAGTTGCTCGTCGTGCTCCAGTGAGCTTAAACACTTTGAGAAGCACTGCCTCTCCAAAGATCTCCTCCTCCCATTCCAAGGGCAGGAATGTTTCCAGCTTCTCCTAGATCAGAAAAATACAGGATCACAAAAGAAGTAGTGGACATAGCTCACTCCTAATACCTTGAGCAGCTCAATGAGCTTGTAGATCACATTGTGTGCAATCAATGTGACCTCTCTTTGCTTCATCAGGGCAGCCGTGGACTTCGTGCAAGAAACATTGAACCCAAGGATGATTGCTAGTTTCCCAATGACAACAACAGCAAGAATAAATAGTTGCTCCATCATCTACAACAGAGATATGGGTGGTACATACCTCCTAGAGAAGCCGCAAGCTCAACATCGGAGTCTGTTATCTGCCCAACCCCAGAGTGAACTATCTTTAGCTCAAGCTGATCGGGTGGGTGTGTCTTTAGTACACCAAGCAGTGCCTCCACAGAGCCAGCAACATCACCTTGAGAAGATGGGGGTGTCTCACAGACAAGAAGAGGCGTGTCTAACACATACTAATGACATGTGTTTGTATCACACATTACCAAGCATCATACACACACAGTACAAGTAACTTACACATAAACTATAGACGTATACATATGCCACATGATATTTCAATAGAAACATAATTCTGTTGTTGAAATGTATGGCTAATTAAAAATCCAACGCTTTACAACTCCATGACAGATAGTCTGATTCTCATAAGAATCACTATGTAGAGGACATTTCAGACTTCTATAATATAAAATCTTGCAAGAACAGATGTTTAGCTGCAATGATCCCATATAATGTGCATATTCAACACATGCATGCACACATACATAAATAATACACACAAACACTCACATACACATACAACTACAGCCTCCTTCACACCCCTATAATACACAACACACACCCACACACCTACAAGGTAACATCAAAACATTGATCACAAACCTTGCACTACAAGCGGAATACAAGGCATGGTTGGCACATCACTTGGAGGAACCTGAGCAACGGGAGTGCCACTGCGTGCCTGAGCAACGGGCGTGCTGCTGCGTGCCTGCGCTTCCCTGTTCCTCTTCCTCTGGTCCATCGTTGCACGAAAGTCCACCACTCTCTGTGCTTTCTGCTCTCCCTCCACCTGCAGCCATGAAACAGGACACCAAGATCACACGTGTGTGGTGCACACCATCAGTCCAATGGGGGGGGGGGGGGGGGAGAAAAACCTCACTTCCCTGCAAACACTCGCTCCCAGCCAATGGCAGCTCTTTCCAGCCGCTCGTTAGGATGGGTGTGGAGGGTGTGGCCTGTTGCACAGGCTGCTTCCACTCGTCCTGCATCATCCGTATCTTGCCCCACGTTGTCTTGGCAACCAAGACGTCGCCACGACGCAAGGTTCCGTGCTGGATGAGAACAGTTGCCACGGGTCTGAGAAACCAACACAGCAATGTAACCAAGGCAATGCACAATGGGCTGGGTTACGTATACACACAGAGAAAGGTACACACGTACCCTAAGCCTTTGTCTACCCTGGACTCTATGATGACACCCTCCACAGGGCCATGGGGATCAGCCGTGCAGTCACATAATTCAGCCTGTGCCAGGACAGCCTCCACCAGGGCATCCAGCCCAGTGCCCTAATATGGAAGAGTGCCCTTAAATGGAGCATCCAGCCCAGTACCCTAATATGGAAGTACCCAACATCTAGTCCAGTACCCTAACATGGAAGAGTACCCTTAAAAATGTGATATGACTTAGTACTCTAAAGCAGAAGAGGATACAGATGGAATGCTGTTAGGTCTTCACTGAACAAGGAAGAGATATGATGCAAATATCCCCAGGGTCATTTGGCCTCACATTTATACTGCCTATAGCATATACTATAGCACGAACACCATTATTGCACCTGGAGGCAAGAAGGAACCCTTGAACAGTTCTAGGTGGACAGAAGTGGTGTTAAATGTAGGAAGGCATGTTGATTGTTGCACCAGGCAGCTCTAGAGATGCATCATATGCTTCTAGATGCCTGACTGAAGGTGTGTAAACACTGCTGAAAATGGTTTTCACTATATGCATCATTAATACTACCTATTCAGTTATTTAGATAATCAGTCATCTCGCCATCTTGGTCCCAAGTAGCAGAAGTCACTTTTAAAAAGATCCCAAAGTTGCAACAACAACGACATGACCTTCCTTTGCGCCAAAATGATCGCTTAAATGATGGAGCTCAAAAACCCAACCTTCAACAGAATGGATCTCAGCTTTGAATTGTGGTGGATTGTCATGTGTAAACAACATGACATTTGAATTAGTTTATCCATGGCGTATGCGGCATGTTGGAACAGATGTAGATCAACAGCTACAATGGAACTGATGAAGACTTGTTCGTACATTCTCAGTGCAGAATAAGTTCTGTGCTCTATTCATGATCATCGAATTGTGGGTGGATACTTCTTATGAAGTGCCTGAATTGAGAAGTACAAAGCGGCTCAGAAGACAGGCTGAAATCTAAAATGAATGATCCCTTCCCCCCCTCCACACACACACACTGTATTCTATACTGCCCTTTGGCGTGTATTGGAAACAAATAGCACAGGCTATTGCAGTTCGAACCCAAAGCCTGTGTATGGCTGTTCACTGCAATAGCGTTGTTGGTGTTGATTAGCTCATTTCCAATCTCCCTATAATCAGGACTTCTGTGCAGATAAAAACCCAATTAACTAGCTGCGGTAAGGATTCTGAGGTGCATGCTTCAATGTAATACTGCTTTGTGGATATCATATAAACTTCTATCCGCACAGCATAACATCTTGATTTGAGTCAGTTGGAATGAAGTATTTACTGTCTTGGTAACGCCACAATACCATGTGATCTAGAGTACTTTTTGCCCTCCTTGGACAGCTTTTCTCATCCCACTTATAAGGCCTTAATAGATCAGATTGTTACAGTCTGTTCCACAATCCAATACAGGTCGAGAATAAGAAAGCTGCTGGCTCTATATTAAAGCTCTGCACTTAATTTATACATAGCTCACCCAACAATTTGAATAATTTGCTTTATAGAATGGCTGAATCTTAACTACTAAGCGCTCTACTCCACTAACATTACTACCAAAGAAACATACAACCACAACTTGACTTCTATTATGGTTCCCTACCTTACTACCAAGAACAAGATGACTCCCTCCCTACCACCACCTCAATAAAGTTATTCACCAACTCCTGAACAAATATATCAATACTATTTTGAGGGAGTGCAGGGGGATACACCAGGAAGTGCCTCAACACCTTCCCCTTCAACTAACCCCTAAAGAAAGGCTGATCGTATTTTGCACTAGCCCACTAGCTAACACAAAGGAGCAGCAAACTGAATGGTACCATGGTGTGGGCCTTGATTGCAGGTACTGAAGAAGCAAACCATCCTACACGTCAGATGAATTGGAAAATGTGTATTGGAGCACTACAAAGCATGCTGGTGTGCTGTGTAGAAAGTGAACCATGTCTTCACAAACCCACATGAGTAGAGAGAGGCAGGTGAAGATCAAGAGACTCGCCACACAAGCAGCTATGCTATCATCTGTACCAAAACGTACTCCCATATGTGTCACTGCAAGTGTCATCTGCAAAGGCCAACATTGAGGCACAAGGTAGCAAGTCTCAAGAGCTACCTGTGCATGATCAGAGGGTTGACAGATACTTGAATGAAGACGCAATCTCAAACAGCTGAACACATGGCGACTATTTATACAACCATGGGAGATGACACTGCTCCTTGCAATCCGAGTGATCCAGTATTGTGGACAATGCCAAAACCTGCATAAACAGATTGTAAGGAAACCTATCACATCGAATGTATGGACGCTTTTCTTTATCGGTGCGCATTGGGAAACAGGCATTTGACACTGAGCTTATTTAGATGCAAGATGACCATCAGCAAGCTGGTACAAAGAGAATGGCTCTGTTAATCATCATCATCATCTGGTAATGTGCCTTGCTAGCTGTTCAGCCATCAGACCACTGAAATTGCTAATAGATTCAGTGGCTAGAAAAACAATGGCAGCAGAACGCAATTGTGCATGAAACCACCCCCCATTCTATTGCAGTTCAGAGTAGCAGGATGGTTGTAGCTAGCCAGAAAAAAAAATTGGCATGAGACATATGTCTTGCTAAACAGTCTTGCTTTTAATTGCAATGATGAACGAGTTATATTCTTGAAATTGCTTGATAGCTTTAGAATTGATTGCAAAGTTTGACTCATTGCTGAACATTGATTGGGTCAGTAAATAGAGACAAATTACTATTGAAAGCTGCTAGGTATTTTCCAATCAGTGTAGACTTTACAACATACATTGCACATGTTGACCAGCTATATTTATCGATGGCACAATACTTGGAGTTAATCTGAGTAAGCATTCGGTAGTCTGGCAGAAGCCTATTCAGCAAAAAAAATACACCCACCCACACATATACAAATATAGGTTACAGTCTGAAAAATGCTAAACGTTTGATATGCACTGCTGCTGTGTTTGTACAGCATTGTGTTGGTACTACATAGGTACAAGTAATTGCTGTACAGGATTCACATAACCCTGTGTCTGTGTGAGTGTGCGTGTGCTTGTTACATACACTGGCATACAGGAATACCATTCAGATGACTCAGACACATTTGATCTATATTTTAAATTCTATACTAGTAAACAGAGTCGTGCTGCAGTACAGGCAATCTTCCCATTAAGCATGTACCTTTAGTCCCGAAATTTCCACAGCCTGCACGTCCCCACCAAACTCCTCCAGCTGTATGCCATGGTGCAAAAGGTCGCGCTTCAACTTAGCCTACAGAAACAGACGTTCACCAAGTCATCTGAACATGGGGGCCAGCTTTATATGAAGGCTCACTATATCAGCACCATACTTGTCACACTTATTAACAGCCACTACAACAGGCACTGCCAAAAACAAACAAAAATGGACCAAGTTCAAAATAAACAATGGAGGAATGTTGCACTTGCCAACTAACCTTTCGCTTGGTTCACAAGCTTGATGCACTCCACAGTCTGGGCCATGATCCCATCATCAGCAGCCACCACCAGAACCACTACATCTGTGACGTCTGCCCCTCTGGCTCGCATGGCACTGAACGCTGCATGTCCAGGAGTGTCCAGAAATGTGATCCGATGGCCATTCGCTAACGGAACTAGAATTGTGGACAAAGATGTTGAGAGACTATTTCTTGCAGACAAAATATACTACAAGAGCATGTTCAGACAGCATATGTTTTTCTTTGTATATTTCCATGCCTTCATATAAATAGACCTCAGTACATTGAAAAGTGCATGATTAATATATGAACAGTGTTTGTATATGGTATAACTGACACGTGTTCCAAGATATTTGACATCCATTTCTAATACATTCTAATCTATATTTCCCCTGTGATTTAAGTGTATGTCATTTTTAAAATAGAGGATAGGAGACAATGGCAAGGCATTCAAATTTGGCACAGCACCAAAGTTGATGCCTTACAGATCTGTGTGTTTTCATTACGCAATGACAATACACCTTTCTGTCATGTGCGGAATGAATTAGAGACTATGAATGCAGTTTGAGTGTAGCCAACTCAAAGGGATGGTGGTAGGATAAACTGACATATGTGTAAGCATAGGTGGTCAGAACGAGGAAGTACAAGAGAGAGACTGCATGTAAGCAAACATTCTAGGCATTGTGTGCACAATCACTGGCAAACCACCCTCCCCCCCTCCCCACCCAAACATTGTAAGCATAGTCCTGTATCTTCTCTAGAAGATGCAAACTGCTGAGAGGACTATGCCAGTTGATGTTTGCAGGCCTTGTCTGGACTGATAGCATGATGCATTCGTACCCGCTGATGAACATCACAATCTGAGCAGCTGCAATTCTGGGTTATTCCTCCACCATGGGTTTATCACTAAAGAACCCCTTCTTCTACAACCAACATCTTGTACTATGTACATTGGTTGGTTCAATGAAACAGCAGATCTATGTGGCACCAATGAAGTAGGGTTGGGTGAAGGCAGCATGATATACATGTAGGAGTTACACCCACTGGTTTATTGAACACAGATTACAGGGTGAGGTCATCAGAGGGATGTGTCATTTCATGGAGTCCGAAAACATGTGTATCCTGTTCATTTTAATACTCTGCACTCCCTAACAATAAGTGAGTAGGCTGGCGATGCTTGGTTAAATGCAGCATCAGTAGTATGTCGAGGTCACACAGTCACAAGCACAAGTGTTGCTAGATAATTATCACAACACATTCACACACACACACACACACACACACACACACACAACACACACACACACACACACACACACACATCATTCTATCTCAACAGTACCTGAGAAGGCTCCGATGTGTTGCGTGATGCCACCTGCCTCTCTCGCCGCCACAGATGTCTTTCTAAGGCTATCCAAAAGTGTTGTCTTGCCATGATCCACGTGACCCATCACAGTCACCACGGGGGGACGAGGCTTGAGCACCGACCGGTCCCGACGCTGCCGATACACATCCTCTCCATCCAGCACCTTTGGAGTGTACCCAGCCTGAAGCACTATGTGCTCTGCTACCTTAAGAGGCAGAGCTGGATAAGAAAGAACACACTTGAAAATAGAATGTAGAACATTGAAAAATAGCTTGCACCTTCGTCTCGCTTAAAGACTTGAGCTGTTCCCTTCAAATACTTGCTCAGAGAAGCTATGAAATTTTGTATGACAAACTCAATATGGTTTTGCAAATACTCAAACAGCTTGCAAAGCAGCTCAAATAGCAGCATAAAATCCTACGCACCAGGGGTTGTCCTCATCAGTTTAGCTACCTGAGCAAGTGTCATGCCACTCTCGATAAGAATCTCGCGATCGCTTTGCTGTATGGTAGAAGTGCAAAAGCATTATTGTTAACTCCGATACGGTGAAGACAACTATTCACCTCAGTGCTTAGGCATCTTTTCGACCGCACTCGAATTGTGCTGTAAGCCGAGCACCAAATCGTATTACGCAAATCGAATGCCAGTTGCCTTCTGATCGGGCCACCTGTTATTCTTAATAGCTGCAATTATGCTGACTTATTAGCATGATTTTGTATTTGTTTGCCAGTCACTTACCATGCTGCTGTAATTTTGCTGTATTATTCCAAGTAAAGCCCTCTGGTACCATTATGATAATTTGATTCGAAAAACAATACAGCACCCATTAGGTTTTTGGCTGACATAGCTTCGACATGAGCTCAGAAGACGGCCCTCCTTCTACTAAGAAGGCAAGGGCCGCTACTGTTGATGACGATCGCTACTTACGCTTGCAAGAAGGTATGGCCTACTGGTATGTGTGGTCCGCACGGTATAACTGTGATGTTTTATTTGAGGTTAGAACGTGTGGGCCCAGAAGATTTCGAACTGCTCAGCGTACTAGGAACTGGTGGTTTGTCATATTCTATGTTTTTGTTTTGCATATCTTGAACTTCTTCAAACTCCTTGCAGGCTACGGGAAAGTATTTCTCGTTCGGAAGATACGAGGTAAAGACGCTCAGAAGTTGTACGCGATGAAGGTACTGAACAAATCTGCTGTTGTGCGGAAGAGGAAAGTTATGGAGCACACGTTGACAGAGAGGAGCGTGCTTCAGGAGATTAGGGACTTCCCATTTTTGGTCACACTGCATTACGCGTTTCAGACTGACGCGAAACTTCATCTGGTAATGGGTAAGTTGTTGTACCGGTATTACCCCTGTATATGAAACATCCATTTGAAAGATTATGTCAATGGTGGTGAGATGTTCACTCACCTACATCTTCGCGGTCCATTTTCTGAAGAAGACGCTCGGTTTTACATTTGTGAAATTATTCTAGCACTCGATCACCTTCACTCAGTGAGCAAATTATCCACAGGATGTAACAGTTTTGAAGCTGTTTTGCTGTTGTTGTTCACACACACACACACACACACACACACACACACACACACACACACACACACACACACACACACACACACACACACACACACACACACACCTTCCCTCCCCCCCAGCATGGCATTGTATACAGAGACATCAAGCTGGAAAACATTTTGCTGGGTGGAGATGGTCACGTTGTCCTAACCGATTTCGGGCTGAGCAAGGAGATGCAGCCTGAGCAAGTGTGTTTGACCTTTGCTCTGTGGATAGGGAGCATCAGTGTTTCACCAAACTGCAGGTGACCTACTCGTACTGTGGCACAGTGGAGTATATGGCACCGGAAATAATCCAAGGAGGGCAGAGTGGGCATGACATGTGTGTGGATTGGTGGAGCTTAGGGGTCCTGCTGTTTGAGTTGCTCACCTGTGAGTCTCCATTTGCTCCAGAAGAGGAAGAAAACACTCAGAAAGAGATATCAAGGTTGGAAGTTTTGTCTTTCATAAGACTTCCACCTCTGGTATGCCAGTTTTAAATCCCCTTTGTTTTGCTCCCCAATCTTCAGGCGAATTTTAAATAGTGCTCCAGATATCCCCTCAGACTTGAGTTTGCCTTGTTGCAACCTGCTTCTGTCGTTGCTCGAGAAAGACCCAAGCAAAAGACTGGGAGCCACTGGCGCTGAGGAAATAAAAAAGCACCCATGGTTCCATGTGAGGAACTTGCAGCCTTGTCCCCCATCACCTTGATACTGTTACCTTGCTAGGAAGTAGATTGGAATAAGGTTCTGGGCAAGGAGCTGCCTGTGCCCTTCAGACCTTACGTTTCCAGTGAAGTGGATGTGGGAAACTTCTCTGCAGAGTTCACAGCACAGCCAGCAATGAACTCACCAGGCCAGCCGCCAGGCAGAAATGCAGACCTATTCAGGGTGGGTGTTGTGTGAGCATGTGTCTGCATGTGTGGAAGCCTGTGTATATGTACATATGTGTACATCTGTGTCTGTATATGTGCCTGGGTTTTTTTTTTTTTTTGCATGTATCTGCATTTGTGTCTGTAGATGTGTATGTGTGTAGACTCTCTGTGTATCTATGTGTGTGCATGCGTGTGTTCTAGCATATTGGTCGAAAAAACGGATAATGTTTGGATGTGATGCGCTTTCTCCCAGGGATATTCCTTTATCTCACCGTCTGTGCTGTTCAGTGATAACATATTCACTGACAAGGCACTGGGAGGCATAACTGAACATGAAGTTCTTAAGGTCTGTAGAGACACTGTGGGCATTGCTAATTGTAACTGTCCTCCCATTGTAGAATTCACCCTTCTTGCAGCACTATACCTTGACCGACAAAGTACTGGGGCGTGGAAGCTTTTCAACAGTCAAGTATGAGACGCATGTGTACAATGTCTTTATAATGCAGCTGAATACCGTTGTGCTACCCACAGGCTGTGTATAGAAAAGAGGACCGGAACAAAATATGCAGTGAAGATAGTAAGCAAGAGGTATGTGTGTGTATGTGCTATGTTGCCTGTGCTCTGTTGTGTGGCTGTCTGTGTATTTGTACATGTGTGTGTGTGCATGTATGTGTGTGTCTGTGTGTGAGCATGTGTGGAAGCCTGTGTCTACATCTGTGTCTGTATGTGTGTGTACCTAGGTTTTTGCATGTGTGTGTGTGTGTGTGTGTGTGTGTGTGTGTGTGTGTGTGTGTGTTTGTCTGTACATGTGTATGTATGTCTGTGTGCACCGTATATGTGTGTGCATGTACAGACAGGTACATTCCTTATTGGGTGGGCATGTGCCCTGAGGGCCATCTGTATACTGTCAGCTGATCATAGGATGGATCGGATGCTATTCTATACCAATGACAGGTGTAATTCAACTCGGGAAGTCTCCATTCTGAAGCTGTGTCAAGGGCATCCTAACATTGTGCACTTACATGAGGTCTACAATGATGAGGTAGTGATGTCTTGTTGCATTGTGTGTCTGTCTGTGTTTACTCTTTGCTTTGTGCAACGTCAGCTGCATGTGTTCATTGTCATGGAGTGCCTGGAGGGTGGGGAGCTCTTGGACCGAATATGCAGGCAGCGAAGCTTCACTGAGGCTCAAGCAAGCGCCCAATTCAAGCAACTCATCTCAGCTGTGTCTTTTATGCATCAAAGGAGAGTTGTCCACAGGGATTTGAAACCAGAGGTGATTGTGATATAGGGTTTGTTGGTCTGTCATTTTTTAATAAACATTTTCTTCCCAACATGTACACAAAGAACCTTCTTTTTACAGCAGATGGAGATGGAGGTTCTCTCAAGGTGATTGATTTTGGTTTCGCTCGATTGCTGCCCGAAGCCCAGACACTGACCACGCCATGCTACACCCTGGGCTATGCGGCACCAGAAGTCCTCTCTCACAACGACGGATATACTCAAGCCTGCGACCTGTGGAGCCTTGGGGTTATTTTAGTAAGTGATGATGTAATTGTACAATTGTGGAGATGTGGTCATTGAAACTTTGATGTTTTAAATTTATTTTTATTTTTATAGCTCTGTTAATGAATATCTGGTCTTTGTGTCCTTTAGTATACCATGTTGTGTGGCCAGGCTCCCTTCTATAACCAGAGCTTGACTACAGAACAGATCATGGAGCGTATCAAAGCAGGGGACTTCTCACTCACTGGGCCGGAATGGAACAACGTCTCCTCAGCAGCAAAGGACGTCCTTGAAGGTATTTGATATTTTTTTTTTGCTTCTGGGAATTTTTTTCTATTCCAAGCTCAACTCCTTTCAGGTTTATTGACGGTTGACGCGGCGCATCGTTTAACCATTAATCAGCTGCATACCCATTCCTGGTTGGCCCCTCAGTCTGCACCTAGCACGCCGCTTAACACTGGTTGTGGCCTGGGCCTTGACTGGGTGAAGGAGACAGAGTCGGCCATCAAGTGCACGTTTCATGCCTTCCAGAGAGCAACACAAGCGGGCTTTACCTTGGGTGATGTGTCTCGTGCCCCTCTGGCTAAGCGGCGAAGGTTTAAGAAACCACCATTGGACAATATGGCAGTTCATCTAAGCAGACCAAATACACTGGACCTCCAAAAGATGTGACTGCTTCCCTTTTCTTTTTTTAACTTTCTTTTTTATGAATAAACTTTTTTTGATTTCCAGAGGAAAGATAATATATCATTTTATCATTTTGTATATAAACATACTTGTGTACATGTGTGTGCGTATATGTCGTGAACCGTTCATTTGGACAAATGTGAACATTGATTCGCTTTAAAGTCACGTTAAGCTGGACAGTTCTTCTTCAAAGTCGGACTTCAGTTCGGAATTAAGTGACACAGGGCTGAATTCTCTCGTTACGAAACGCGGCGCATCGAACCAATTGTTTGAGCTTCTGCGAACCACCACAAGGTTTCCAGACGACGTTGTGTACGTTGAATTCGTCGACACTTTGGAGCCAGCGCATAGTGGGACTGTACCCGAGTCCAACAACCAATTGACGATTTTCAAACGTCCGCTCATTTCTTTAATCTCTTGCAGCGTCTCATCTGGTAGATTCAAGTCCTCTGTCTTTTGCTTCAGCATTTGCGAAAGTGCCAATGAGTGCAGCTGCTCTTCGGGTGCATCGTCGGAATCGGGTTGTGTGGGTCGCCTCGTCCTCATGCGACGACGAGGCTTTTCAACGAGCGCGGGAGGTTGCCGTGAACAGACGACAGCTGTATCCGATGTGTTTCCGCCTCTGCTCAACTTCCCGTCGCTATATTCCTTGCACGCCGGTTCGTACGAGTCGGAAAGGCATCCCTTGGATACCCGCGAGCGTCTCTGGTGCTTGTGATTTTTATGCTTTGCGGTGAGGGACTGAGAATCGGAGAGACTCGGTAGGCTGGGAACGGTCGAATGGGACGCATCGATGCTAGTCAATAGCTGATCACTGTCGCACATGTGTTGGTACGCTTCAGGTTGCGGCTCCTCGTGCGCTTGCCTCTTCTTATTAAAACCTTTCGCCGTCGTTCTGGCGTGTCTCTCATGACTCCTTCGAAGGCGGGCCCTCCTTATCAGCTTTCTGCTTGTAGCGTCCATGCGAAGCAGTAGCCACTGTCTGATGAAATGATTCACCTGCTTGTTGAATATATCCACAACGAAAAACATGTACGTGGGAGTGGCTGGTCAACAATCGTGCTTGCTCCTATTGGGTGGTACGTCTTTGTATTCTTTGATAATCATAAGTGCGCGTTAATTGACAACAAAAAGTACTGACGAGCAATAATGGCGTATACCCAAGGTAAATGGACTTGGCCAATTTAGGGAGATCCTGGAGACACTTTCTCCTCTTCAGCAGGTTTAAGTCAGAGGAATACAGGGTATGGAATACCAAGTGGGGCTGTTGATCCGGGAATGACTTCTGCACCGCTGTTTCATGACACAAGGTACATGTACATAAGGACGTCCTAATGAGAAAGTTGCCGCGGGAGTGTATGCGATGTATATAAAGGTATTTATGCGTATCTGATTTCGACTAGACATAAGGCACTATTCAAATGTGTAAGACTAGGAAGAGTGCATGTATGTAGTCATATGTAGTCACGAGTGTCGTATATATATATATAGCGGCACAATCTTTAATGCAGGTGAAGCTAATGTATTTATATGTTGTGTCACCATTCAGTGGTGCACCTTCTTTTCCGCCGATGGTCCCTGCACAACAGCTGTTCAACAATCCCATGGTAACCGAAGCAGCTGTACACTATGGACATCAGCTTGCATCACAGGGACAAGCAATGGTGGATCAAAAAGTAACCAAAATGATGTAGTGTGATGTGGTTGTTCTACATAGAGCTGTATATGTCACACAAGTGTATATCTCAAAAGTTTGACCATTTTGTCCCCACTTGCATTGTGTTAGTGATTAATTGTGGGAGCAGCTTCAGGTTACTATGTGCCAATCTCTTGTGTACTGAATACAGTTCACCAGTTGCTATAACTGTTGGATACATAATATTCAACCAGCTTTGAGGAATTGGTGATGATATGGATGAGTGAGTGTGATTGCATTTGGTGGTGACAAGTTTGCTTGTTCAACACTTCTAATGGATAACATCAACTGTAATGAAATGGAGGTTGGGAGGTTCAAAAGTGGATTGGCTAAATGTGCCCATCATAAGGGATAGGCATCATGTGGGGTTTAGGCCATTCACAATTCTAAATCAGTGGATTCTCCTGGTGTTTTATGTCTGGCTGTATTGTATAAATATAGAGTCTGGGACAATTGGCATTAACCTTTCTGCTTCAACCTAATTACCAGAGTAGTATTTCTTTGTACATAGGCACGATTCTTTTGCAACAGTTTCACACACCAGTCCTTTTAGCATACAATGTTAATGCTTTACAACTGCATGTAGTAGGACTTATGCCTCATAAGCTGTGCAACTTGAAGCATATAATGTATCTATTGTTCTGATGACTACATATGTTCTCATCTTTAACATTGTGAACATTTTCTTTGCTCAACTGTATAAACTCACATGCTTCTTGTTTCTAGATTGGCAGGTTTGTGGCTATGACTGGATTGAAGATGTACTTTGCTGTGGACACACAGTATGTGCTGAAGAAGCTGATGCTTCTGCTGTTTCCCTACACACATCAAGACTGGTCACCGAAATACCAGTCTGATCAGCCAATACCTGCCAGGGAAGACATCAATGCACCAGACCTGTACATACCTGGTGAGTTCCCTCCACTGATGGGTTTTCTCTTCTTATGGAAAGTACATTTTAAAAATCATGAACAGGACTAACAATGAATGTTTATCAACACAACTTAAGCACATAAGCACGTGAAAGAAATCATTATACATTTGCTATTGACTCATAAACAGTTGGTCACAATTGTGCCAATGAACTCATTAAAATCATCCTGTTTGGCCTGGTTTAGGCCTAGATGCACCAACTGTTCTCTATAAAGAATGGATGTTGAAATGTTCAGGAGATACACTTGAGTGTTGTGGTTATTCACAGAGCTCTTGTATTATCCTGTCTTGTGGAGAAACCATTGCAGAGACGTTAGGCATAAATGTACATCAGTGCATTGCAGATTGCTAGTTTGGCAATACAGCGTGTCAAGCTACTTAGTTACACTGTTTTGTACAGATTTCCATGTACATGTAAGTGATCTGCCAAAATGTTGTTGCACACCAATGTGGTGACTGCTCCTTCTTGCGTTTGATTTAAATTGAAGATAAAAGGAATGCAACATTCCAAGACCTGTTCTCAATTATCAACTACTATACAGGGAAGTGTTAATTAATTGCTTGTGTCTTGTAAGTATACAGTGACCTTTCCCTTTGAATATTATCAACTCTTGTTGCCAAAAGTTACATATCTATGCACCCGTACTCATAATAGTAATTATGCTACACTCTTGTGGTTTTGTGTATCAAAAAAAACCTAGGGTACCTACTGAAACCACTTGTAGTACTTGTTTGGCATTGATAATTGTCTGCACCTGTTGATTACACTGGATGGGGTGTGGGAGTAGGTTAATAAACTGAGACGATGATGTCATAATGAGATATGTGGTGATCTGTTAACATAGGGCAGTACTTTCTGCTTGGGGGTGCTGTGTGGGTTGTGTTAAGGTATATTGCTTTGCGACAGGACTGCCACATTTATATGTATCTGTACCCCTCTTGAATCGGAGCCACAGCTAACAAATGGTTAAACTGAAAAAAGAAATGTATTTCCACACTTGGCAGAAATCTGACACTGTGATGTGTGATGAAAAATCATATAGTTTTCAACTTGACAATTGAGTCATTTATGTGTGAAGAAATGGCACATGAGCAATCAGAAATAATATAGAACTAGACCCAGTGGTTGCGGGAACATTTATTACTGGGTCCATGGAGCATATGATTGTGTACAATATGGTTGCTTTGCGTACAAGGTTTATATTTGAGGGCTTCTAGTGGTCATGTTGCGTTCTGATGTTGTGGCCATTCAAGCAACTTATTCTGCAGTCACTGTGTGTACTAGTTAAGGAAGAGTTTAGCATTAGTTTTGAGCAAGTAATGTTATAATGTACAATCTAAGAGGACTTCCAAACAGATGGCATGACATTGTAGTGCTTGGGAGAGACCTCAGTGGCTCAGCGTGTATAGCGGTCACTGCTGGCTACATGCCTGCCATTTTGCCATATGGTAGTACAACATGCATGCACAGATGGACTTCCATAAACGTTTCATCAATGTAGATTCTGCTAAGTTTCCAGTGTGATGGTTGTACAGATTAGTATTTAGGAGGTTAGTTAGGCTGTATGATCGATCACTGCATGATGAGTGCTATATAAATGTATTGAAGGATGCTTAATGGTGCTCTCTTTCTGTGTTTACAGTGATGTCATTTGTCACATACGTGCTCCTCACTGGCATTGCCATGGGAACGCAGAATAGGTGTGTTGAGGCAAAGTGGGCAGCTTTTTACATTTTGATGGTAGCCATCTTATCCTTCCAGGTTCACTCCGGAGCAGCTTGGTGTCACTGCCAGTTCCTTGCTAGCATGGCTGTTGGCAGAGGTCTTACTGATCTGGCTTTGTCTGTACCTATTGACCGTCTCGTCACGATTAAGATGGCTGGATCTGGTGGCATACTCTGGATACAAATATGTCAGGTGAGTGACAAGAGGGAATTCCTATATCTTGTGGTGTGATTTAACACACGCACCTCACGTGATGCCATCAGCATGATTGTGAGCGTTGCTGCTTTCTTGCTTGGAGGAGTGTATGTCTACTATGGTGTCCTTGCCTGGGCTACTTTGGCCATTGCTTACTTCCTGGTAAGGAATAAGGCCACAATGCATTTGTTCATGCGTTGTATGGTCTTATGTTTTTAGGTCCAGTCTCTGAGGCTGGCTATTCAGCCCCATGTGACTCACGGTGCCAACAAGCTGAGGAACTACCTTGTACTCATGATTGCCCTGGTACAGCCACTCCTTGTGGCCTGGCTGACCTACGGATTGGCCACGTCGCAGCACTCAAAAACTCATTTGTGACGTTATTTTGTATAATTAATTATCTGTAAGTGTTATCCCTTTTCAAAGCATGGCACATGCATAACAGTCACCAAATTATGTTTTCATTCAAGATCAGTTTATTGTAAGGTTTACGTTAACCATTTTATTAATTCTACAGTACATGTTATTTTGCTGCTGTATGATAGTCATGGCGACTTCAAATGTCAGAAATGCAGCCAAAAAGGTGCAGATTAGAAATAAAAGGCTGTGTAATGCTCCTCTGTGTCTATATTATTATTATATCGAACATTACTCTGACAAAACTGGGTTTCTATTAATTATTGCAGGTGCTTGTTTTGAAATGTATGGCTAATTAAAAACCCAGTGCTTCATCACACTAGACAACAGTCAATTTTCAATGTGTTAAGAATCATTATCATTCTGTAGAGGACAGTGCAAAATCAGAAAATGTGAAAAGAAAAATGAAGCTCAGTTTTGTTCTCCCATGAGCAATGCACATGCCAATTGCACATGGAAAAAGCTACAGTTGGTAACTGGTATTGTTATATGAGACCATCCTTTATGGAACTTGGGCTAAAATTCCTTCTTAGCTTTCGCCAATCATTTAACACCGTACCAAGTATCATAGGTGGCTCTAATAAATAACAGACCCAGCGTAATTACGTTGAGACGACAACCATAAATAACTAATAAAAAACAACAACACCTTGTCTACTTGTGACCAGCTATAATACCACCCCTCAAGACTCATGTTGGTTCAAAGGGTAGTAGTCCTTATACTCCTTGATGTGCTCCATCAACTCTCGCTTCTGGCGCTCCAGTCTTGGAGTCAGCTTGCTATGCACATCCTCAAACAGGTAACCCAGGTGTGGCTTTGGTTCATCTCTGGCCCTGTTCAGTCCCTTTTTGAGCTTGTCGCTCACAGCAGCATGCAGACTCTTCTCTCTCTGTGCATCCCACAGACCCCTCTCCAAGAGATAGTTGCGGAGGCGGATGGTGGGGTGATACTCCCTCTTCCACTGCTCCACAATGCTCATGTCCTGGTAGCCAGTCTGGTCGTCACTGGTGCTGTGCGATCCTAACCTGCCCCACCCCCAAATAATAAACCACACCCCCTCTTTGGCACTGGCCACGGGGCTTACCTGTAGCTCATGGATTCGATGAGGACAGGTCGGTGTTCGTTGACAGCGACCTCTCTTGCGTGCTTGGTGGCATTGTAGATGGCAAACACATCATTTCCGTCCACACGTATGGACTCTATCCCATAGCCTGGTCCTCGCGACACTATGCCATCACCAGCATACTGATCGTGGGTGGGTGTTGAGATGGCATACCCATTGTTGCGACTGAAGAGAGTACGGAATGAAACAGAAACAGTGGTTAAAGTCAAGCTCAACTACAGTATGCTTTGCCTCTCTTACCAGAAGAATATGACCGGACATCCGAGTGTTGCTGAGAAGTTCATTGCAGCATGTGCGTCTCCTTCTTGAGCTGCACCATCTCCAAAATAACAGATGACACAGTTCTTCTTCCCAGACAGCTTCATACCATATGCATAGCCAGGAGCTTTGGAGGTGAAGGGTGGAGCAGAAGACAAGAGAAACAGCAACAAAAAGTGTCTCATCTTTAATGCAAACCCGCTGGTACGAGAGCTAACCTTGTGGCATCTGAGTGGAGAGGGGAGAAGAGATGAACTGAAAATGCAAGTCCTTCGATCCAAAGTGGACTGGCATCTGCCTTCCTTTGGCCAAGTCCAGCCGGTTGCCGAAGCACTGATCCAAGACCTGGTCGATGGTGTAGCCTCTCCAATAGAGCACGATGGGCTCTCTGTACTGTGCAAACACCATGTCATCGTGTGCCAGGGCAGCTGCGCTGGCAACAACAGCCTCTTCGCCATAGCTCATCATGTAGAAAGATATCAGACCCTACCAAACAGGGGAAGGGTCAGTTTAGGTCTGAATCAGACACAGAATCTCATGTTACGTTACCACATACAGTACATTTCATGTATGTCTTTACAGGTGACTAGTAATAACTGCGTTCAGCTGTCACACTAGTGTAATGAGACATTACAGCTCTTAGGCAAACCCACCATTCTCTGTGCCTTGTACAGCTGCTGGTCCATTACTCCAACAGTCACCATTAGCTCAAGCATCTTAACCAGCTGAGTGTTGCTAAGCTGTGTGAGGGAGATGTTATTTAATGCACTCGCTCAAAATCAACCAGTCGTAATTACATCTGGGACTTGGGCAGCATCGAGGACCTTCCCTGTGTGATCCAGCACCCGATACATCGGCCTCACCACCTGCTGCTTGTGTGGACTGCTCCCTGCCAGCATGTCTGTTGTGTATTGGCCACCACTCCAACCATGATCTCCAGGATCTGATGTGAGGGACTGGAATTTGAAGTAAGTTAAGGATTAATCTGTCACTTTAATAAATCGAATGCTACAGTCCAACACTTTTTATGGTAGAGCGTTCAGGGATTTTTGTTTGTTTAATCCTAACAATCTATGTCTCTGTAAAATGCACATGCTTGGAGAGTGTGGAGTGGAGTGGTGGTGTGGAGTGGTGGTGTGGAGTGGTGGTGTGGAGTGGTGGTGTGGAGTGGTGGTGTGGAGTGGTGGTGTGGAGTGGTGGTGTGGAGTGGTGGTGTGGAGTGGTGGTGTGGAGTGGTGGTGTGGAGTGGTGGTGTGGAGTGGTGGTGTGGAGTGGTGGTGTGGAGTGGTGGTGTGGAGTGGTGGTGTGGAGTGGTGGTGTGGAGTGGTGGTGTGGAGTGGTGGTGTGGAGTGGTGGTGTGGAGTGGTGGTGTGGAGTGGTGGTGTGGAGTGGTGGTGTGGAGTGGTGGTGTGGAGTGGTGGTGTGGAGTGGTGGTGTGGAGTGGTGGTGTGGAGTGGTGGTGTGGAGTGGTGGTGTGGAGTGGTGGTGTGGAGTGGTGGCGTGGAGTGATAGTGTGGAGTGGTGGCGTGGAGTGATAGTGTGGAGTGATGGTGTGGAGTATAGAGTGCATAGCAAGGCATAGATAGGGTCACTAATGAGCAGCACCTTACAGTGGTGTGGTGTGGTAGGAGTGTGGAGTGATGGGAGAGTGGAGTGGTGGAGAGTGAAGTGGTGGAGAGTGGAGTGGTGGGAGAGTGGAGTGGTGGGAGAGGGGTGGTGGGAGTGGTGGGAGAGTGGAGTGGTGGGAGAGTGGAGTGGTGGGAGCGTGGAGTGGTGGGAGAGTGGAGTGGTGAGAGAGTGGAGTGGTGGAGTGGAGGATGGGAGTGGAGTGGTGGAGAGTGGATGATGGGAGTGGAGTGGTGGGAGAGCGTGGAGAGGTGGGAGATGGAGTGGCGGAGAGTGGAGTGGCGGGAGAGTGGCGGGAGAGTGGGAGTGGTGGGAGAGTGGAGTGATGGGAGAGTGGAGTGATGGGAGAGTGGAGTGATGGAGAGTGGAGTGGTGGGAGAGTGGAGTGGTGGGAGAGTGGAGTGATGGGAAGTGGAGTGGTGGGAGAGTGGAGTGGTGGGAGAGTGGAGTGGTGGAGAGTGGAGTGATGGGAGAGTGGTGGTGTGGAGAGTGGAGTGGTGGAGAGTGGAGTGTGGAGAGTGGAGTGGTGGGAGAGTGGAGTGGTGGGAGAGTGGAGTGGGGAGAGTGGAGTGTGGGAGAGTGGAGTGATGGGAGGAGTGGAGTGATGGGGAGTGGAGTGATGGGAGTGGAGTGATGGGAGAGTGGAGTGGTGGTGAGAGTGTAGTGCGCCAGAAAATTCAGCTGCACCCAATCATAGACGCTAGGTCTTCAAGGCGTTATTGTGACTGCTTTTATTGGACAATGGCCCCATTCAATGCCCGTTGTGTCCTTAAGGTATGAACATTCTAAATGTTTCCTACATCCACGAAGACAGCGACGAAATGTGCGCTTTGATACACAATCGATAGCCACAGAAGAGAGCGTGAACGGGTAATCAAGAAATAATGGAAGTCCAATGTCTGCGCTCAAATTTACACATTAACCCGCAAGCTGACAAGCGTATGGCAGGTCAGCCATAAAAGTTAATTTCGATTTCTGTAGCTTACTCGTCCGTGAGCAATCCAGTTCTTTGAAACACACAGCCGAGTACAGCTTCTGACGGCTCGCACCAAAACCGACGCCATCTCTACTCGTACCAATCTATTACTCGCAGAATCGTGACCGGCAGTATGACGTAACCACTAACAGTGTATTAGATCTTTGGATCGTCCAATTAACTTTTCGCAGTATGTTTGGTGAGTATGCAACCAAATTGTATTATACAACTAATATGATCATGAGGTGTGATCGTGCGCCTTATTCATACATCCAGATACAGATATTTGCTTAGCATCATTATATCTTTGTCAGATATTATAACCTAGTCTTTGTATAAAAACATAGTGGCTAAATTCATGGGCTCTAAAATGCCTCCAATTCACGCAGTTCAGTGTTGTACATCATGAACTCAAACAATGGAGTCACAAACATCACACATAATAGAGAGAGAGGACATAATAGAGAGAGAGGTTCATTTACTGGATTCTACTTGTAGACAACAATTGAGTTCTCTCACTGTCCTGCTGCTTTCTCATTTGCACAAACCGAACACAACAAACCACCGATATCACAAATAAAACAAGTGCCAGAAGAGCTGAAATAAAATCGATAGCAAAATAAGTACTTCTGAAGAGGAACTTATGTCCCCCCCCCCCCCCCCCCCCCCCCCCAAAAAAAAAACAATTAACTATATGTTACTTACAGAAGAGGGCCACTGCACACCATTCAATTATGTAGATGGTTTGAATTTCACTCAGCCCATGACCCTCAAGGAAGCTCTTGAAGTCCTCAGTAAGTTCAGCATGCTACAAACCAGACCATTTTTTAGCAGTCTTCCTAATTCTCCCAACTCACCTCGCTGATGTACATGATGGGAAAATACATAGTCTCTTGGATAAGATTTTTCATTTGTCTAAGCAACAAGGAATATTAATTCTGCCCATCAAGTGTGCTCAATAAGCTTACGGGAAAAGAGAAGTCCTGTTTAGCTGGATGTTCAGCTGCAATATGTTTTGCACTTGAATATTAACACCAGTGGTCGGCTCCACATCCACACGTGTATCGTAATGTGACCTATTGACACCTGGGTCTGGATCAAGGCCTACAATGTTCCATCTCAAAGAAGGGTCTCCATCCATGAAGTGTGGCTTGCTTCCGAATATGGGGACCACAGGGTCCTGTGTTGCACCCAAATATATCAAGCCATCCGGACACCATGACCCCCATTTGGCATTCTCGCTACGTGTAAATGCACTTTCAAAAGTGGTGTTTGGAAGCTCAAACCGAAGTGCATCTAGACCCAAATGGTTCACACTGCCAACATATGTGATGTCAAAGGAGCGCATGGTATCCTGTATGAACACCTGTAGTACCTCACCCTCAGCAATGTATGGGTGGAAGAAGAGTCCTTCTGTGCCATTAATATAATTAGCATCTTCCAGTGGCCAAATTCCAAGTCGGGTCACTCCATCCCATTGAATATACTGGCCAATGTGTTCAATATCACCTGATCCAGTATATATAATACTGTCTCGAGTGTCATTCACAGAGTTGTTCAGTTGTATTTGAATGTACGGTTGAGGAAGTGTTTTATGTAAAAACTTCAAAACAATTTCACTGTACAGCAGTTGAACCAGAGGGTCAGTATAGTTCCACGCTAGTTCCGTGGCACGATGACATGTGCACAGCTGTGTATAGCTGCTAATGGGGGCAAACAGTACCAGGAAAAAGTTTGCAACCAATTCTTTAACAAAAGAGCTTGAATTTGGCAAGAAGTTTTCAATCTGAGCTATAGTTCCCTACAAGCAAACAATGATCAGCAGTCACAGACACCTTTATATAGGATTGTGCCCTCATGAATTGTTATGTGTATGTAATTGTGCGTCAGTGTATTTTATATTGCATATCTTCTGTAATCAATAATAAAATTAATATAACCACTGTGCTACACAGAAACAAACTCACAACCAAAGGCAAGTTGATGGTGCAGATGACATCATCTTCAGATAAACCAGCTGCACTGTTTGCAGCGTCAAAGTGAAACACTCTTTGCTGTGTGTATGTCAGTTTGGTCCCATCAGAAGAAACTTCCTTTACAAATTTTGTACGATTCTCTCTGCACATCAAGAATAACATATTACAACTCAGGTATTGTACAAACTATAGTTCAGTGCCAAAGTAATGAACAGTTCTAAACAGTACTCACAAATATTAATTGCACACTGATTTGCAGAGACAGCAAGATACACCATTAAAAAGAAATTACACTATGCAGAACATCAATTCCAAATGATTTACATCTGAGCAAATCATAATAAACAACTACACACCCTTTTTTGACAATACACCTCTACACAAGCATTGTAATTAATTTTGGATTATATTCCTTTACTATTCCATTGGATTACAGCACCATTGACTTTAGCTCATTTAAATGTACGAGGAGCCTAAAATCACATTTTGGAAATTACATATTTCCAAACTCAAGTCAACTCTTATGTCGTCCTTAGGAGTTGTCTCTCAAACATAAAATTCTAGGTTCCCAAGTCATGTGGTTGGGAGATGTGATCTTCCACATTTTTGACCTTTCCTATATCACACTATTTGGTCTTGGGTGTTGCTGCCCTGTTTAGTATCACATGACAAAGGACAAATGCACAAAAAACACATAACATAGTTAAAGTAATTCCAATTTTTATTTCTTCTACTTTTTTAGCAATTGCTCAGGAGTTACCATATATCCAATATGGAGATATTGATGTGGGAAATTAGAATAATAGTGTGGGTGTGTTGTTTTTGTTGCTGTTGTTGTGTCATACTGCACAACTGCATGATTACATGTGCATGTATGCGGTAATCATGTGCCGCAAAGGGAAGTCAATGAAATGCTACTGCTGACGCTTAGTAGTTGTGTGCAACATAGCCGCGCACTTCATTACCCACCTATAGCTGTAAGGGCCTTTCACTTCCACAATGGGCATCTGTCCATCCTGAAATTCTTGCGGATTTGTAATGTTGAAGAAGTGTATGGACTTCCACAGTGGCAGGGTGGGACTGCAGAACTGGTCAAAAGTCGCGTGCCCAGGCTGCAGGGTGACTCTCTGCAAAGCCAATCAAACATAATGCACAACACTGAGTACAACCGAGTTCGCCGGTCAATGGAGGCACGAGGTAACCTCTGCACAATAGGCCTACACAAACTTAACCACTTGCATATGACGTAAGAAGCAGTGCAGACCTCTGCAATCGTGTACGTACTCATCCGCTGCATGTCTTTTAGAAACAGGAATGACATCTGGTACGCAGCTTTACTTTTCCCGCGGCTGCGCACGAAGTGTGTGTTGTGCATCCCAACCTTCCAGCCCAGCCGAGGCTGGCAGAAGTAGTGCTAACTATTGAGCTGCGTAACGCAACATACTTCTACATTACAACTACAGGTCTCCTATACAATGCGCACATCGAAGCGCAAACGAAGGCATACGTCACACTCAACTTACTTCACTAACTTGGCTTCTAGTTAACCGCGTTCCTAAGATAGGTACGAGAATGGCCAGTACAACACACAATGCACCGAGAAGTATCAGTATTGGAAAGCAAAAGCCGCAGCAGTAAGAGCGAGGCATCGAATCTCACCAATCGAAAACGAAGTTATGTATTTTATTGTATTACCATACGGGGGAGGGGCACGTGCACGAGACCACGCCAGCACTTACTTGTATTGTTGACCTTGGGGCTATACGCATGTCTTCTATATGGTGGTGGGCAAGCTTGATATGGACATTCAAGCCATATATTTGTCAATAGCATTAAACCATGTATTAAAAGCTATTACACTTCCATCATTTTTTTCTAGCATTGTGACATTCAGATACTCAGCTGCCATTGAGTAAATGATGAGCACATCCTAATTTAAAAGATCATTTAATCAAGAACATAAAGCTGCACATACATATATAACGCCTACTGCTATAAGTACAATATAGTACATAACACACACTACAACTGATGACCTTCATTCGATCTATGAAAAATATGTTGATTGTCCATTCATTTCACAGCCACCCCCAATTTCTCTAGAACTTTCAAACCCTTCTCTTCGTACTCCTGTCGTGACATCCAGAATGTGTCGCGATCCTTCATGATGTCACCTAACACAGCACCACCAAGGAAGACCATGTGCTTGCGACGTGGAGGGTCTTCAATACGAATCTTGAATTTCTGTTAGGAACGAGAAAATAAATCAATCAATAACTAAACATTGATGTCACATCAGATCTGACAACAAAACATACATGGCTTCATTTTATACGGGCCTGTTACTGAAAAAGTATAATTCAGTGACAGTTAGGGTGCATGCAAAGACGATTTTCTGGTCTCCCACCTGTTTCTCATAATGGTAATCTTTTGGATCAAAAGTGCAACAAAAGACTAACGAATAAGAATACACATTGTTCTAACTAACTTCACACAGCACGTAAAAATATATGAAGTTATGCAGAAAAGACACTTCTGTAATCCTGAGTGCAAGTAAACACTAGTGCAATGGCACATGTATGCTTGTTAATTCCATGCACAAGGCAGTGAGGAGAATCCCCAAACATGCCAGCAGCTGTCAAACATTGTGCAGCTGTGTTTCAACCAAGCACAACATTTGCTGGTCTCTAAATGGCATTGAACAAGCTTTGACATTTGAGTAGTGGATAATTGGAATGCATGTTTCTGTACTCGATTGATCACATCTTTAGCACAGTGTATGTCCTTAGCTTTCTGCAATGAGGCAGGTCAATGGGCATCTATTGATCAGATGCTCATAGTGACAACAGGCAACTGAACTGCATATTGTGTGGTGCAAAACTAATCTACATCTACAATTAATCAGCTGTCAGAGCATCAAAAACACTTAGTACAGAGTGGTTCTGATATAACAAAGCCTATGTAGCCTGGAAACCATGACAACTTTCAACAGCTTCAGTAATGTCTTGGATTACTATTTTTATATTGGACTTACAGACAACTTCTCCGTGTCGCCTTTGAGAACACGCTCCAAGTACAGCTGCTTAATCTCCCTCTCAAGACGTGATGGAAGGCCTGGGTACATAGTTGAACCTCCAGACAGAACAATGTGCTTGTAGAATTCAGCCCTGGTATCAATGTCTGCTGCTTGGATGGTGTTGAACAACAGCTCAGCAATTCCAACTCCCTCAACATTGATCAGATGAGGCTGGAAGAGAACTTCAGGAGCCTCAAACCGCTCGCCACCAAGTTTCACTACACGTCCATCTGGAAGCTTAAACGAACACTCTTTATTACATCTGCCACAATGAAACTGAGAAACTGAAAGTACTTACTGTGTAGGTTTCCACAAGGACTGTAGTCTGCCGTGCTAGATTTTGCTCCTGCTCAATATTATAGCTGGGGAAAAAAAACACAGAAAAATGGTAGTGACTAATTAATTGTTGAGGTGGACTTGCCCAATGTAGCATAGCTTTTCTTTCATCATACGGATTGTCTCAAAGTCTGCTGTGTGGTTGAATGCATAGCCTCGCAGCAGAAGCAGCTTGATCAGGTAGCGAGTGATGTCTCGCCCAGCAACATCCAGTCGTCTGGTGAGGTGTGGAAGGGAAAATCCCTCGTACACAGGGCAGATGTGGGTCACACCATCACCAATATCAATGACCATCCCTGTCAAAAGACCTATGCAACAAGAAATGCAAATCAAAGTAGAATGGATTTGTAATGTCACACAAGTGTAACTTTCCCACCTATACATCCAAACCCAACACACCCACACACACACACAACCAAATTGGTAGTGCTGTATTTCAACCAAAAGACAATGGCCTGTACGCACTACAACATTTACCCTACCCCAAACTGGCCACTTGGTCAAATAGGAAGTTTACCATTGGTCAAACAGGAAGTTTATCATTGGCCAAGTAATTGCCAATTATTCAAAACATTACCTTGTGCGTACAAAGTCAGGACTGCCTGAATAGCGATGTACACACCAGCAAACTTGTACTCCTCAAACATAACCTGAAAAGGAATGAGAAGTAGAAATGTTACTTTCCTGACTAAATGGGTTATGGCGAACTTAAACGACAAGGCAAGAATACCACCAAACATACCTCCACCATCTTCTCCCTATTCTTCATGGGATTCATGGGGGGCTCAGTTAGCAGAATCTACATTTAAAACAGCGTCAGGTTGTGCCCCAACTCAAACATAACATCATGCCAACCTTTGTTTTTGTGGGGTCTATCTTTAGCTTCTCAAAGAAGGTATAGTCCCAGACGTGCTTCATGTCTTCCCAACTCCTCACTATCCCGTTCTCCATGGGATAGTTCACCTCCAGCATCTGTCTCAACTGGCTAGCTTCATCACCAACCATAAGGTCCTATTGACACCAAAACACATCCTCAAACACCTCGCCTCCCGACATTAATATTTTGTGTGCAACCTTCCCCCTCCCAACAACAAACTTACTTTCACTTCTATGTTGTCGACCTTAGTGGAGGATCGAATGATCGGGCGACCAACCAAGGAGGGGAAGATGTGTGATGGGAAATTCGAGCCAGCGTAGCCACACTTCACGAACTAGATAGTCAACAAACAGGAACGCGTAAGGTTCTTCCGAAGGTGAAAATAAGTAAACAACACCTTCTACAACAACCATTGGCGAGATGGAACTCACCCCTGTTCCATTGTCGCACACTATAATCTTGTTTCCAGCGGCATCCGTCATTTTAAGACGACCCCACTTGACAAGGACACAAACAGAGTAAAGATGGCTACTACTGCCCTTATATGGTACGCATGCGCAAACTGAGCTGCACACACGCGAGGTGAATATAATATTTGCCAAATATGGAGGTATTTTTTGCCTTGACAGATGGTGCTTCGTCAATTGGATTGTATTGCTCCTCAAGGCTCTTCCCGGCACTAAGATTCATTTGAGGGATATGAAATGTGAGCTTGGATTATTGGAGCGCGCTGACGGGTCTGCGCGGGTAATACAAGGAACGACTTCTGTGCTATGCGCAGTTTATGGTCCAGCAGAAGTCAAAGTGAGCAAGGAACTTGCAGACCGGTACGTAGGTTTGGAAGTATTAATGCACAGACACGCTCTAGAGATTGCTGCTAGTGGTCGGAGCGTATAAATTAATCACTGGTGTCCGAATATTAATGATGTACTGTACATGTAGACTTTTGAAAATGGTTACACAATATAAAATGATTAACAAGAGTATTTGTGCATGATATATTTGAATTGGACAAAAATCGGCATTTGTCCTGACCGTGTCAGCAGTTCTATTATCACAGAATCCCCTCCTGAAGTACTTAAGTACCTAAGTGATAATCAGTCATGAAAAAACTAACTTTCTTTCAGTTTCACTTAAAAACTAACCTTTTTGTTTCGTAGTTCCACTGGTGTATCGTCGTGATCATATGTGTTTGTTCTATTGGACTTGGTTGTTCATTAATGTCTCACTGATTATTTTAATACTGTCATTCTTCATTAATTAAAAGCAAAATTAGTTTAAGTCACTTGGGGCAATATTTCTTAAAGGAAAGGTGGATATTAGTGAAAGATCACAAAGCAGTTCAAGATGACTTTAAGTTGCACATGTGTGTTAAATGGCTTCTTAATTGTGACGTTTTGTGAGTTTGGGATTGGTGGTTATAAACCGTTATCTAGTATGCTCTTACTTCGCTAAGCACAGTAACTCACAGTGTTACTTCAACTTTTTTTTTCATTGATTAAATCCTTGGAAATTGAGGATCTTTTGTGTATTTATAAGTGCTACTGTATTTTGGCAAACATTTTAAATTGTGTGAATTCGAATTGGAATGCCTCTCACCCTCTCCTAAGAGCAACACTAGAGGTTGTTGTCAAGCCGGACAGAGGGCAATCTGGACCACGGGAAAGGCTGATGGAACAGTTTATTGCAAGCACATGTGATTCCCTCATTTTGACCAAACGACATCCCCACACTGCCATAAGCATTATACTGCAAGTGGAAAAAGATGATGGAGCGGTGAGCCTATATTCTCATAGTGGAGATGAATGGCGCTAGGGCATCCTTGGGCACCTATATTATTTGAATTAAATGTAAATTGCACTTTGTTGACACTATATAGCAATGGGTACCAAGGAGAATGGTAAAATTTGGTCACGCATGTGCAGCTGAAGGTACTGAATAAAAGGCCATCATAAGGGGCCCTGTATTCTTGATAGAAGCATTGCAGGCCTTATTTTTGATCCAATGTAAGTCATCTTTGTATTTTCTGCACTGGCTGGGTATGTTAATGATATCATGTAAAGTAGTGGTGATATTATTTTAATAGATTTAGTTTATGTGCATCATTCAATAAATCAGTAACTTTAAGAAACTCAGGACTAATATAAATGATATAAATGTTTGGCTCAAGTTTTCTTAAATTGGGGCAATAACGTTAATTTAGTTTCTTTAACAAATACGGTTTCAGTGCAAATTTTCTGTGTATGGGTTAACAGATGTTATGGCAGAACGGCTCTTCTATGCAAACAGATTACAGTACTTGTAGAGCATTATCAGTACAAGAGCACAAACCTATGGAGACTGGTATCAATGAAAAGTAACACATTTGCTTCAACAAAAGGCCCCACAAGTCAGAGGCAAAGTAATGCAAACTGGCTGGGATGAAGCAATTACTGTACAATATATTCATCGCTTCACACCATACAATGACAATACTGCCTGTGTTGTACGTAAGCAAGAGGGGATTCTGTAGTACTGAGGGAGTGGTTGTACAATGAATTGAACACTGCAAGTCATATTGCTGTATGATTTCTGCTTTTCTCTCCTCAGCTGCTTTCTTGCCTATGCCATGCAGCTTGTCTGGCCCTATTGGAGTCATGCATACCAATGTCCAGTGTTTTCTCAGCTCTTGTTTGTGGGTTTACTGATGATGGTGAACTGATCACTGATCCTGATGAGTTGCAGGAGAAGGTTTGTCTGTTTGTCGGTACCAGAGGATGGAATAACACAAGCACACACATTAATACATACGCACAAATTGTGTGCTAATAGCTTCTGCATTCTACAAATTTGGTGCTGTTGTTGTCCCACAGCGGTGTGTTTCTTTGCTGTCATTTGTGGTTGAAGGTACAACAATGAATATTGTTACTTCACAAACACAGGGAACATACACATATGAGCAAGTGAGTAATGACATTATTGGTGTGTTGACATAGCCACACCCTTGCTATGTGCACAGGGTCTGGAGACATTTGCATACCGTAGAGGTTCTGATACAGTTTTTGAATAGAACTTAATATTTAGAAACTAATCAGAACCACTACAATATGCGAATGTCTCCAGCTCCTTCGCACATAGCAAGGGTGTGGCAACATCAAATTAGTGTTGACTATCGAGGCCATTGTTCTCCAGCTTCACCAAGCGCTTATTGTCACTGAAGAAGCGTGTAGAAGTGTATGCGCGTTTTACAGACAAGCAGTGGAAAGGAGACTGTCAAAGGGTAAATGCCATCCTTGAGCTTGGATGCTTGTGGATTTACGTTTCATTGTGTTCGTAGAGTTGAAACATTGAAATTCCATCACAGCAACTGTTTGACCGTCATGTGCTAATCAATATTGTCGTTCATGTTGTGAAGTTGTTGTGTAACTATGTAGTGTACTCATTTATGTTTGTATATTTATACAAGTGCTAGTAAATTGTGGAGGTTTTGATGTCAGAGTTCCAATGCATATAAAGTGATGTACTGTGGTGCAGAAGGCAGCGAACACATAATATTAAGAAGCAGATACATTCAACTTCAAGATCAATAGATTGCAGTGTTAATTTCTATTGGGATCGATCCCCTTATATGTTGATTCTTAAGGGTCTTCATTGACCTGATGTATTCTGTGTCTTAACATATCAGTATAGCTTAACTTTAAAAATAAAAGTTCTGCATTTGGCAGTCTTTGTATTGCCTGATTTCTGTTACAAGTAAAACAATACAATACAACGAACACAAAGAAGTAGGGAGGGAAGAACCCTTGCATTAGCTCGTACCATAGTCAGATTGAGGCAGCCACACAAGCTGGAGACCACCTTGGACTTGAGTTTGTTTATTTTAAAGTGGTCACATGCACTATTGGTTCTGTTACTGCAAACATCATTGCATAATTCTCATTAATCTTTTGCATAACATTACATGGCTAAATATGTCAAATTATTAGTTTTGTAAAATCGCATTCATTTCTATGAAGAGTGCTCAATTCATTGAGGTCAGAGTTTGATCACTAAATAGCTTGTGCTGTCTGCAACTGAAAATGTTTGTTTTATTGTGACTCCTTTTTTTATGGTGCACATCTCCAACATCAGATAAACCTTGTGCTGTAGACAGCGAGAGGCTACCGTACTCCATCTTGCCCCTACAGAACTATGGATAGTACAGTACCAATAGGCAGTGCATCAGTTCAACATCCGAAGGCCTGTGTTTAACCCACGCTTGCTGCTACATATGGTGATTAGTGGCTAACAAAAACAATATACTCGACTCAGTACACACCACCAAAACAAGTTGAAACCTAGTATTGAGATAATGCTGCATTTGATACACCATGGGGATAAAAATTATGTATTGGGTTGGTACTGTTAAGTTTGTTTCAAGTAGGTTCTGTAGACAAAGCACTGGAATGTGGAAACAGCTTCGTTATTTCTCCAAAACCTTTTGCCTTGGCTTCACGATACAGCATTCTTAGTCCCACCCTTAAGCACTCAGGGTGTTTCATGAAGCGGAACGTTACAGTTCTACTGCGCTCTAACTGCTCCTAATAAACATATGTGAAGTGCAGCAGAAATTGCACACACAAATTGCATACCTCATCCTTCACTTCAACCACACTGGCATTTTGCATTGTACTTGCTACACATATGGTGACCTGGAGACCTTTCCTGAGAATGGTTGTGTTGGAATGTAGCATCCAGACCTTTGCATCAAACTCCAAACAACAGAAATATTCTTTGTTGATGAGTGATGGAAACAGCACCATTGTTCCCTAGATATATAGCAGCCATCATTTCTTCATACATACAACAAAAGCAAGGACAAACCTTTCTGACTGGAAAGCTCCCTTCCTGACTAAGGCCAATGGATGCAACCTGCCCAGCATACACCATCCTACAAGGTATCCTGTTTCTTCTGAGAGAATGCACTATTGCATCACAAAATGAGCCATCATCCTTTGGTCCAACCACCATGTGGTCCCCCTCTCGGAGAACACCACTAAAAAAAATAATGGCAGATACTTTGAAGGGAAACTGCTACTGTGTACTAAGTGGACTGTACCTGGTAAGTATTCCCCCTATTACTGTTCCTGTGTCGGGAACAGTGAAGACTTCGTCAACATGAAATGCTGGATGTTGCTGTTCTAATTCTTCCTGTTTGTGGCGTGAACGCAAAGGTGGAAGCATATTCAGAAATTTCTCCAAAAAGCCGAAGCCATGTCGTGTTACATTTGATACAAGGAAAATTGGAGCAGTACTGTGTACAGCAGAAAGCAACTATGTAACATAAATGTGCAACATATTCTCAGCAATAATTCATTTTGAAAAATGATAAAAGCCTAAATCATTGTTTAATAACTAAGGGGTGACTAAATTGGATCATGATTGTACTGATTATAGCTGTTGGTTAATGATAGATGCTCCAATGGTGTTAATTTCGGAGCAAGGAAGCAGCAGAAGGCATACAATGGCAAATTCTGAATGTCAGCAACAACACAATTCAGGCTTGTTATCTTTACAAATGTAGTAGCTCTTCAAACTGACTCATTTGAGTGGGGAGAGACAGCACAGCTGGTCTCGCTTCCCAACTTCAGGCCATTCACATCACAGCTTTATGGTCCCAACATTACAAACTTTATATAAAAACAGGAACATGCTGGGAAAGCTGAAACATTCAAATTCTGCTTAACTCAACAGACACTACGCATTTAAAAACATAGTGTTCCCCTTTCCCAACTTCTAAGGCATTCTTGCAATAGCACACTTTAAGAAGTGTGAATAATTGTTTGTGTGTCATTTTAAACTGATTTGAAAGTCTTTCTGCAGTTAAAAGCTCTGCTGCAACACATACAATATTATATATACATATCTCCATGCTTAATTGTGAATCAAATAAAAAGCTTTGATTTGTGATTGTGTTGCATAGAGCCTCAATAAAATTTAGGCCACAAATGAGTACATACGTTTAGCATTCAAAATGGTTGTAATGCTTGTAATGGAATGACAATTGTTGCTAAACTCGTGATGTACCTTTCGTCAGTAAATCTCTGAGCTGCTGTGCACAAATCTCCATCAGTCTTCACAATGAATGGTACTCTACAACACCCAGGGCTGGTTAACAAATGCTCTAACTGTTGAATGGTATGGTGCGTCTGTGCTTCAGAACAAAGATCAGCTTTAGTCACAACCACAAATGTTGGAACTTTTAGGGCAACTGTTAACTCTAGATGTTCATTTGTTGTTCCAACTAGAAGTAGAAAGAATAACAGCATATACAATAGTGATAACAAAGGCATACCGCATCTTTCCTATTCTAATCAATAATATTTGCAGTTCTTTTCATATATATTTGCTGTTAAATGTATTCTAAAATGTAATTCTCATGATATAAATTGTCATTAAAAAAAAAAGTGGGACAATACAAAAACTGTTGTATGTCAAATAGAAACAAGGATTAGAACTAATGTTCAGCTCTTTTGTGATAGCTTGATGCCAAGGTGAGTGTCCATAATTGTAATGTAGTGCCTAGAAATATATAAATTACTGAAACAAAGGTTTATTGCCTTATTCCACTTTACTGAACCATTTGCTCATGCAAAGAGCAGTTCATAACTTTGCTGCAAGAAATGCTATGAGCAATGCTCGTCAAACATTTGATCGGACCGTACCTTAGGCTTCATGGGTGTTTCATTGCATTGCAAGCATGGACAATACTGCTGCCTACAATAATTTAGAAATAATGTCGTTTGCTCCCTTTACCACCTGCATGGCTTTGTACTTTGATATTGCGTCACATTATGATGTTACAGTAAGCGTGGCTATGTGTAAGCAGTAGGTGTCACAAAAATGCTGGAACTGACACAACCGCAAGATGATAAATGGAAAGCTTATCACCTACGTACAATAACAGTGTGAGCTATTAGATTCCGGTACTTCTGTTCATGGCTGCTGTGTTGGGGGTACAAAGAAGTGCTCTAAGTGGAAATTCAGTAATTTGGCTGCCTATCACTCCGCGATGTAGGTCTTTGCAGTGAGTGTGTCACTGTTTGTGGGCAACATAATTGCAAGCATGGTGACATGCTTAGATTCCCCTGCAGGAGTTGGATGACTTTTGCCTTGGTGTATATAAATGCTCTGCCCCTCTAAATTCTTCATCAGCATATATAAGTGAGAAGAAAACTGGAGCCAACTTCTGTATCAAGGTTTCCTCCCACTATTTCCTTTGACTGTACTCCCTTCACTGCACATAGGTCAACAGACTCCTTTTTTCTGAAGACTTGTATTATTATAGCAGGTGCAAGAGCTCTTAAGACTGCTTTCACAGCAAGGCTGTCATCAGGTGGCATGTCTACAATGTGCGGTTTCTTTCAGCAACATTTGTTTTAGTATTACCTTCCACCTTCCTCTACAGTTCATACTTGTGTTACACACCACCAAAGCGTTCACAACCACTGCTGCTGAAGCACTTGAAGTTCTGATGTGCACAAAGGTGTGTGGCTACTAGACACATGTAACAGATCAGTCTGGCTCTCCAGTGGGTAGTTTAAATGCATGTATCTAATAGCTGTTTGGCAATTATATTCCTTAACACGACCATACACTAGGCAACACGTTGTCTACAACTCAATGAATCCAGTGATCTACATGTAGTAGTAATCTATGAATTTACTGAAATTTTACTCATTTCATTTGAGTAGCATGAACACATTGCCTAGTTTAGGCATTAGTGCATTTAAAACACAGTGTAGCTATGCTTGTTTGCACTACTGGCAGCAGTAACATCTAAAGTTGTTGCAAATTAACTGTAATTAAATTAATTTATTATTTTTGGTGGTGGCTGTATGGTCTGTGCTATAAGACGGTGTGACATCCAGCGAGCAGCACAGTGGCTGACCCAATTATGTGCAACCAGAGCATTTCATGGTAACGGCACATGTATGCCTTCAGAGCTAGCTTCATGGTAATTGATAGCAATTGTACCTGTCAGATACTACATTGCTGCAGCATGATTCAAGTGTGTGCTAGTGATTTTGTAGCAAGCTCTTCAATGTGCGAAATCAACTTGTTCCAATAATTGGATATTCTTGAACAAAGTCTAATCCATTGTTTATACAATGAAAGTAATGGCCATTGCAAGCTATGCATTTGGCAACCAGGTTACCTTCAGCTGCTCACTCCATTGCTTGATAACAAGGTTTTGGGTAGGCTCGTATCTAGCTTTTGCAGGTCATTTGGGATATTGATGCCAAAGACAGTAAGCA